>OX387339.1:40237278-40512278 GCA_947562085.1 Eudonia lacustrata | reverse complement strand
GGAAGAACCGATACAAACGGCTTCAAGCGAGAGGCAACAAACCAGACGATCAACCATAACAATTACCTATGAACGTTTGGCGTTTAGATATGATACAACAGTCGATTACGCCAGCGATAAATCGGTGGATTTTGGAACAATGAGCACTATTTGTCAAATAATTAATAAAAATCAATTGCTGGTCGTTTGTCTCGCTAAAACTCCAGAAAGGCTGGACCGATTTGGCTAATTTTGATTTTGAAATATTTGTGGAAGTTCAGGGAAGGCGGTGAGAAACATAAATAATAATTTTCCAATACATAATGTTCCACGATTTGATTGTTTTGTTGTCATAGAGACTGTCAAAAAGGTACGAGGTCCACCGGGTCAGCTAGTAATGGATAAATAATATAAAATACGGAATCTACCACCAGTTCGGATTTTATGAGAGCCTTCGACCGAGAAGAGCTGGCAAGAAACTCAGAAGGCTTATTTCCAGGAGCCTTATTGGTGGTACCAACACCACAATTACGGTGATCGCCGCCACTTAACCGGCCAGCGATCTGCTAACCCCACCCTAGTTTGTTTCCAATTCAATAACTAAGCATAAACGGAAAGCGAGACAACATGACTACCGTAGAACGCAGGCGCATAGCTGTTGCAACGATATTAGTACAGCGAGAGGCGCGAGTGTGGTGCGAGCCTGACAATTAAACAGAAGCACAACTTTTGGCGCAAAATTTTTAAAGAACCGAGAGGTACGTACGCTGCGTTTTTACGATTTATATAAAACTTTATTGTGTATAAATGCACATTGTGATGAAGCACAGCCTGTGTGTGATACGTGTGATTCAAACGTTATAAGTATTTAATTTTGTAAATATTTTTTGTTATGATTTGAAGGAAGGGTTGCGGGCATAGCAGGTGCAGGCAAAAGGGGTAATCAGCATCAGGGTAATCAGCAAGAAGAAAATTTAAAAAAATCAAAATCTAAAGTAGCCTTACCAAAAGCATTTACCTCCAGTCAAAAAAAAGTTAAAGAATCGATGCTATCCACATCTGGACAAAGAAAACGAAACAAGAAACCTGTTGTAGCCAAAGAAAATTACTTTTCTTGCATTATATGCAGTGCAAAATATGTCAGTCCTCCTAACGAGGACTGGACTTAATGTTCGCAATGCCAGGATTGGTCTCATGAGTCATGCTCTTCTTACTCTGGACATAGCTCCTACTTCTGTGACCTATGTTTTGATTAGAAAATAATATCGAGGGGGTACTATTTTTGCCTGACTAGGGTACCCGTTTTACCGTTTACCGTCCCCTAAGTATGTTGAAATTTATGAATTGGTGCTTCCTTATAATGTTTCTATTTGATTCAGGCTACCAATATAAAATAAAAATATATTTATTGTCTTGTTCCTTAAAGCTAGAAATAACAAATGAATAGCGTAGCGTCGGTCAGTCCTTTAAAACCTGTATCTCGATTGATGGTTCATAACTACAGAAATACCTTACATAATTTTGTATGATTTAGATTTAAATCGTCTGGGTTAAATTGGTGCCAGAGTCGATATTTAATTTAATGTAACAGCTTGATTTTTTTTTTAAATTACGTCACACATACACATACAATCTGATTTCATAAAATGATTGAATCTCAACATTATTATCAACAGTCCTTAATATTTTGACATAATTAATTTCAGTACAACTTATATGGTAATAATTCTATTAATAATAACTCTAATGATAGTTTTATTTCTGTAATCTAATATTTTGTGGCGCTATAACTAGAGAAACTGCTTAATGTTGTTGGGTAAAAGCATGGCAGGCCGTTGCGCGGTTATTGTTATCGTGTTGCGTGCCGCGCCGACCGACTTTATTAAAGTCGGATCAGTCACGCGCCGGCCGGGTGCGTGCGCCCATCCCGCGCCCGCTCAGGGTGCCCAGTGCGAGTAATTTTTAACTATTCGATAATATTAATAATGTATTTATTTACACAAATTAACAGAATAGCCAACAGGTATAACTGCACAATTCTAAACATAAATAAAAAGCTGCTGGTACTTGAGTTAAGAGAATCACGTTAACGAAAACGTGATTTTTTATGGCATTGAGTAACGACGTATGGTGGCAAACGGGAAGAGTTACAATATTTTTGTGCCATACATTTTGTCGTTATCGTTGACGTGATGAAATGACAAATAAAACTCGCAGTATGCACCAATTGATCCAGCGTCCGTGAGCTTTTACACGTCTGATAATCGTCGCCCAGTGGTTGAAATTCGACCGAAATTTTATTAAGCACGGATTGTATCCTAAGCAGTGAAAAATTTAAAAAGATAGAATGTGAGTTTGGATTGGCATTGACAGATTTCGGCCGCTTCTCTTCCATTTTTTTATTTTTTTAAAAGCGTGTGTGTCAAATATATAGTAGTGTTTTATTTATTTATTTATTTATTTATTACAACACATAACAGATTACAGTCAGTAAAAACAATAATATTGGGGAAACTTGAAAAAATTGGACCAGACCATAACCCAATAAAATGCGTCTGTAACATGAACTATGGTTACAAGTAATAAACGTCACAACACAAACAATATCAAAATCAATAAATAAATCATTGTTATTATAGGCATGAAAAGTAAACCAAGTAAATTAACAAATAGAAGTACAGATTATAATTGTTAAAGATACGATATAACAAACAATAAACAAGAAACTTTTTGGATTGCCAAACTGGATTAAGGAAATAGTTTACGTATGCTAAATAAAAAATGTCTTAAGTTGCCACAAAAGATATCAATCTCAGCATTTTGTTTGTAATGTTTGTGTTATTGATTTAATGTATTTTTATGCATATTTAAAAACATTAACATTCTGCACTCCTTCTTTAGATAAACTATAAGTGTGCGAAATTTCATACTCGTCCGCGCAATTTTCGTAAAAAGGGGTACAGAGTTTTTGATACACGTATTAATATATAGATTAAGAATTACATGTTTATCAACGCAGATGTCGCACTAAAAGTCAGTCAGCTACAAAGAAAACGGTATCCGCTTGTCCGACTCTCATCCGATTCACAGTCAAACTGACAGACAACATTATATCGCTGTTGAAACGGTCCGATATTCGGTCCTGCACAAGTCTGTCGTGTGCGAGGCCCTTTACCCCCGACACGTAGGCACGCCGCACGGCTCCCGCGACCTTGCTCGCAATTGCGGCACACAACGCAACGAGGCGTGCACACAGTACACAAATGTATGTACTTTTATAGTCATGTCAATTTGCTTCATGCAAGTTGAATGCGCCTTACAGCGTAATAAATAACATGATAATCTCACAAAGTTCCCGAACATGACCTTTATAACCTCTGTCACAAAATTACTTGACATTAGTGCTTACCCTTAAATTACCTGATGCTCAGTGCCGGTAACTCCGAAGTCCATCTTCTTACCACACCTAGATTACTGAACTACTGAGTATGTCCGTTTCTTCTATACAACTGTCTGAACGCAATAATGCAATAAGATATTTTCATCAAACAACAGGTAGCCAAACATATGTCTATCAATAACGTTTTAATACGATAACGCGTTCAGTAGCCTGATTAGGAACGTTTTAATATAACAAAATCGAGACCCGAGAATATTTATTAAATTTGAATACAAATGCCCGTTTTTAATGTCGAGTCCTTAAATTTAGATAAGCCATATTAAGTGACAGTTTTACCATGCTCGACGAAGACAGAGGAGATACTCACTTAAAACCTAGTACCATCCCTTTCTGCGACGGGGATCATGATTGCCAAGCTCCTCCCCGCAGCTGCAACGGCCAGTCAGAGCAGAGACGCCTAGGATAGTTTGGGCGTCCCCCAGACTTAGTTGTGAGGTTGTGCAATGCGGCTGCGCGTGCCCCACACAAGCATGGGTTATTCTAACATCTAAACTACCATACAACTATGGTCCCATATACTTATTAAGCAAAGTGTCATGGGATTAGAGCCTCCCAAGCAGTCATTATCCTAAAGGCGTTGTGCTTAAGCGGTGATGAAGACGGTTCCGCTCCTCAGGCGGCGGCGGCTGCAGTGGCGGGACCTAATAGCGCCGGCGACAAATTGAATGGCCTCCCTCACGTCGTAAATCAGAACGCGGTTTTTTTTCCAATTACGCTCCCGACACCCGCGGAACAGTTCACATATTCATGAGCCGCGCCCCGCCCGGCGCCCGCGCCATTGATAATTACAATTACAAGTGATGTAACGGAGCCAAGAAGCCGCGAAGATTTCAACCTCCCTTCTATGCACGCGAACGGATACGGAATTAATTTCTTAAAGTTCAATACACCTGCACCGACACTTTAAATGTACAATAATATTGCACTGTGAACCACTTGTAGTGGCGCTCGCTCGCTCTTATGCGCGTACTTTTGTAGTAGCTGCTTGACCGATTATAGCATCTGATAAAGGTTAGGTGCACAGTATTTCTTGTGATTATAGCATCACCCCTACACAAGCAAAGAAGTAAAGTCAAATCATTACTTCAATATACATATCTAAGCATTTACAGGCACTTTTTGACTTTAAAACAACCAAATTATAAAAAAACTAAACTACTAAATCAACCACCAGTTCGGCTTTTGGGAGAGGCGACCAAGAAAAGCTGAGAGAAGAAACTCTCCTGAGTTTATTATTTGGCTTTTTTATTTTTCTTCATATTTAAAGCTTTTAAACAAGCTAAATATACTGAGGCATCAAAATTATGTTCTCCGTATTTTTGAAGTCGCAAAGCTATTTATGATCAAAGCCAAGCCATTAATGCTGGAAGCTATTTGTACTCAAAGCTTAATTTGCAATCCCTGAGCGATGCGAATTTAACTACTCGTAGAAATTAACAGTTTAGACTACTGGTCAACGATCAAAGGTACTGGGTTCGATACCCAGCGTACATATTTTACTCAGTTTAGTTGGTGGTAGAGCTTATTCTAACTTAGCCTAGTAAAGTACCACCATCTTATCTAAGTCTGCGTGGTTCCGACAATTAAAGATAGGATAGAAGTTAAAACCTTAGTGTATGTATAACCCACAGACCAAAAATGTTAATATAGGTCTGTGGTATAACCCAATGATGATAACCCACTCAGACTTATTTGGGCTTATGCGATTCGTCTAAAATTGTAACTTCCGTCAAAACTATAACGGTGTTCAGTATTTCCGCTTCTTTCAACAATACATTCTTTAAACCGTTTCAATCGTTTTAAAACTGTCATCGCGTAATGACATCACAAGTAGAAAGACACACGAACCGTTTACAACTCAGCATCCAAGGGCTGACGTGTTCTTGGAAGTGGTTCGCTATTTTAAGCTCCCCGGGATGTGCCGATTGAACCCGGGCCCGGCGCCGCTAACCCTCGTTTACGTCTCTATTTACAAACTCCACAAACGCCACATCAAACACACCTTGTTGGTTTTACTTCGCGAGGAGTTGATGTGTATTTTTATTACGAACACATAAAATGTGTCATAATTTTCGGCCTTATATTCACACGTAATAAAGTAAGAAGAAAATAGGAATAAAAGAAGATCTCATGAATAAAAATAAGCTTTATGAGGGTTAGCGCGCAGTCATCATTATTCCCGTTTCGAAATTGAATTTACATGGTAATGAAATGGAGAAGCTGCGACCTTCGCACGGCTGGCAGGTGAAACCCGAACAGGCTACCAATTAGTTGAGCATTCATAATGTAATTAATGGAATCAGGCGTTACTTTGCGGAAATATATGGTACACAAATATGCAATTGAAATAATATGTAGTGTTAATTCCGCTAAATCACTCATTTATCCAACTTGGATGCAGCATGCCTGCACCGCCCTCCCGCCCATAAAAAATATTTACATGCAAAAGAATCTATGGATGCAAGCGAACATGCGCACCAACCGATACCCGACACGTGTTTCGCCCCTCTACCCGCATCCTCAGGATCTGTTGATTGGTCATTCATAATGTCTTTGTATAAATTCGTGGTACGTTTGGGCAGCGGTCTTGGAAGCTAACAAACTTTCGCAAGACACTCACCGGATAGGTGAACAAACTTAAAGTATCTCTAGCTCCTTCGCTCTTGAGACGATTTGAGTCTAGGAGTGACTTGTTTTGGGATATATAAAAAAGTTAAATAGTGTTAATAAAGACTTAAGCTAAAACTCATTATTATAGCCAACGTGGTACTACATTATACTATTAAACACGCAAATCGTATTTACGTATAATCGTTACATTTTGCAAATATTCATCTTAAACATTTGCTCTGCCGAAACCTACTCAACAAAGTAATGTTAATTTTTTTTTTCAAGTGCTAATTGCTGCACTGAAGCTAAATTAAATATTTATAAAATTTATTATTTCAAAAAAAAATATAAAGTAATGGTAAATCAAATATTAGTTAGTATATTAGTAGTTATTACGCTGATGGAATCTTAACGTGTATCAACTGTTCGTGAGTTTAAGAACAATTTGGGCTACATGATAAAGCTGGTCACAATCGCCGCGACTAGGCTAGTCCCTCATCAGGCAGAATCGACGCCGCACGACACCGCAACTATTGGCAATATCAACAGCTAACAATGTTCGAGCTCAGTAGTTCACTGTCTTGGCAGGTTTTGATATATCCCTGACGTCATTGTTGTTAACATGCCCGGGATGAACGCTAATTCGAGCGTGTCTCGGCTCGCCCGGATCACCCGGCCCGCCCGGCTTACCCAACCCGGGTAATGTATGCGACGCAACGACTTCTGACGAGAAGTGTTTGTGTGCTGAATTATTTATTATCGATGTGTGACGTCACTCCTTGAACTTTTAAATACAGTGAGTTAGACGTCTTATGCGAGTGTCATTATAAGAGTCAATATATTTAGACCAAGATATAGACAATTCAGTTCATTTGTCAAAAATACACTGTTTTATTCGGCGTAATTGTATTTATTACTAGTTTATCTTTGAGAGTAATTTAGTTAGTGATATCTTGTATTTTTGAGGCACGTCTATCGATATGGTGTATAATTGACTTCTTACATAGGTTTTAAAGCTAAGGAACTCAATCTAATAGCAGAAATGCCTAACATTTTCACTGTACTTGACTCGCGGCGACGACTTTTAGTGATGTCTTATTTTTCATTACGATAAGTAGGTAGGTATTTGCCATAACTTTTATATGCATCATTTTCTTTCCGTTTCCTGGAAAATCATAAAAATAATAATAATAGATAAAAACAAAATCTTTATTGAAATACGTTCACATCTATTGTTTACAAAGAGCTCTAGCCTAATAATCCTACTAATATTATAAATGCAAAAGTTTGTGTGTTGTATGTTCGTATATTTGTTACTTCTTCACGCTGCAATGGATGAATGGGTTTGGATGAAATTCGGCTTACAGATAGTTTATAACCTGGAATAACACATAGGATACTTTTTATCCAGATATTCCCACGGGAATCACACTATAAATATACTAAAAACGACAATTAAATTTTCCAATACAAAATGATTTGTTTGTTTGTTGTCACGGAAACCAAAGAGAATTTAATCACTTGATGGAAACTGTCAAAGCGATACGATATCCGCCGGGTCCACTAGTCTAAAATAAAATTAAATACTATTGCCTGAGTAAACCCTGTTTTTCAGGCGAATGTGGGCTTAATCTAAGTTTAATGTAAATCAAAACAAAAATGAATTTATATTCATTTTTGTTTTGTTGTTGTTTAGTTTATACGCTAAATTACAAGCTAATATAAAGACAAAAATAAAATAATAATAAGTTAATACACAAAGCAATAAATGAACAAAAAATTACTTCACAACTGACAATAACCTCTACGTACCGTCGTAGGATAATTTTTGTAGTTCTTCCTGTACATTTTAATTTTTAAATTACACACCTGTTACTCAGCAATATTGATGTTGTTATTGAAACAGAGAGCAGAATTAACTTCCTCCCCTGGAGATCCAACAGTATCCCATGTTACGAAAAATAACAAGATAAAGTTATTACAGAACTTTTAACCTTACCAAGCCTTTCTGATCTGATGAAGATAATGTATCGACACCTGTCTGACACAAATAATACTAGGGAAGTGACAATAATTGTTGTCAGTAGGTTCTCCGGAGTGTGTGTGACGTCACAGGAAACTGACTGGGACTGGGACACGACCTCGCTGGGTCAGCTGCTCGATAGCTGATGTATGACACCGAGTATAATTTCTCTTCTGTGACCGAGTTGTTTACGAGTACCAATAATTATCAGTGTTCGGCCGTTGCTTGAGGAGTTTATGTTTATTTATTCATTATTATTATAATGGTTTTCTTACAAAAGATACAAAAAGAACATTCTTAAATTACAAATTAAAATTTTAGAAATGATTTTAGTATAGATTAATATTTTAATTGATAAAACAGTGTGTTCACATATATTTCTGTTTAATCATTTATTTTTTAGAACAAACAACAAGAATATCATGTAGTAGTAACATTATAGAACTTAAAACTTGTGTCGTCTCTGCCACGGCATGCAACGTGAATTAGGTTTTTTTTTTTAACATTATTATTACTTCTACTTACTAACAGCAAAACTATAAGCGAAGTTTTCAATAAAAAATAAGTTTAAAAAGGTATCTTAGGATAAGCCAGGTTCCGATGTAATATTGAAGCTAATACAACATTAATGCAGTCTTTGAATAGACTAGCTATATCATTAGCTATCATGATCATAAGCTTAGACTTGTATGTCGTGAGCGCATTAGGAGATCGTACCATAAACCAGCTGCCCCAAAACGGTGGTGATGGTGATAACAATTACCATCCAACAACATCGACTGGAAACAATGGCTTTCCGAGCTTTCTGAAGCACGGAGGTGCTCTATATACCATTTAAAACTAGACTCCTACTCTACAATGCTCTCTTTGACTCAATAGTGTCCTACGGGATTTCCAGCTATGGCCGCACTTTCAAGACCTATCTCGATTCAATATATAACTATAGAACTTAGGATACATAAGCTAATAATATTTCCAAATTTAAAATCTGCGTTCAAAAATGAGTTCGACTTTTTAAAATATTGCAAAACCTTACCAATTTATGATGAGGTTAAAATCTGCCTTTTAAAAGAACAATTTTTAAATAAGCTACACACGTCGAGCCGCACAACACAAACTCGTCACCATAATCGGCAAACAATTACCTACTGCGGTGAATGGACGAGTGCATTCGATTAATTCTTTACCTACCTCCACGCATAATTCAACTACCAAACACAATATTAAATACAAATTAAAGACTTATTATTTGTCGGAAATGAGATCGTAACTGGCAGAACTTTGTCGATTCTTAGAATAATAATTATATAGTATTGTTAGTTATTAACATTTGATCCCATTTATTGTTAACGTGGAATATCATTGTTAGGTACTACACACAATTTATGATAAAATAAATTGTATGTTTTTTTTTCGATAATAAAAAAATAAAAACATAACAACATTTTGTTATTGTAACTCATCTAACAACCCGACATGGTTAATGTTGCTTAGCTTTTACGATCTTGACCCAAGCGCACTAGCCCCTGCGACACCAAACTGCGATAAAAAACAAATAATAAAGAAGTTATGTACATACTTTACCTTTTCTGATAAGAAAGATAAAATTTTCACAATATCATAGTACTCTCTCGAGAAATAAGATAGTTCAGTCTACAGTTATCCAAGAGTTCCGATAAATGTAGTTACGCGAAGAAAACTTCATAATGTGTTAGCTTGTAGGGCAACTCGGAACCATCGCAGATCAAAGAGCTTTTACCGCGAAGCTGATTCATGCGAGTCAGCACGCGAGCCGCGCCCTCGCGACTCCAAACACTTTAAAGAAGATGAAACGTGACGTTTACCGACCTATTTATCATCACACGTCTTGTTCTCGACGTACACTCGCGTAATGTGTTACTGACAGGGCATGTGACTATCTGCTATTTATAGTGAGATCAAAGAAGTAAGTGGCCATCTTAGATAATGAAACAAAAGCGAAGGGCGCGTTGATGATGATGCTACGTCGTCCAATGGACGGTCCATTTGACTAATCATTGCTCCGCTCTTTGAGTATGATTAAGATAAAAATATCACTTTAGAAAAGACAACATCTTCCGCTGTAACATTACGAGTTAACCAGGAGCACTGTTCCGCAGACCACATATGGTCCGTAACAATTGATTCAACCATTGTTATAAGTTTTGGACAGTGAACCATGGTAAAGTGATTATAACAACAACATACTCGTAACCGAAAGAGATTCGTATTTTTGTTTGTTTGTTGGATATGTTCGTTTAACGATTTCTAAGTTAAGGTTTAACAACGACAGACACTTACCTGTAGATACATCTGTATCATTAATCAGTAAATAAGCGTAATGTTTGAAGTACGTTTAATAAATAATCAAGTTTGAACAATTCGTTGTAGAAACGTCACGCCTCGAGATGAAAGGATCTATTTGTGTCGTGACACGCGCGTGCGCACCGGAGGGCATGTTGGGGTGCGCGGGGCTCCTGGAACTGGAATTGATGGGAACGGCTAGCATGCGAACATCTTTAATGTTAACTTCAGCTGAATAAAAAACAAACGTTTTAACAGTTTTTAGGTCATAATAGAGACTACAATATCTGGAACTTATGCTTACTGAACGGGTATCAGCTGAGGATATGATGTATGGATGGACACTTTAATTACTAGCTAAGATACTCAGATAATAAAATAAATAAAAATAAGAGAAAGATGTGTAAGTCTACGTAATATAATTGCATTCATTTAACAGTATAATTTTGATGTTTTTCATTGTGAGAACTATTTCGCAGCCGCACAGCAAATTTGTATCACATTTCGCATTGTCACAAACATTTCTGTTTTGGCATTCCCCGCCAGCGGAGTGATTCTCATTTCTCCTAATAAAATCACGTGTAATGGAGAAAGGAATAAAATATTTCTCTTTGAATCTGAGCCTCGTCATTTGTCACGCGATATAATATCTTGTCTCGAAACAACAGTTAGGGGGGGGGGAGTACTACCCAACCCGCCCCGCCCCCCGCCCGCCGCCACCGCAATTACAGGCAGATCAGTAAAGATGGATTCGAGATCGAAAAATTCCTTTGTTCGAGGGAAACGCTGAGTGCTCCAACAGATAATTTGACGAGAGCCTTTAATGTTTATACCATTACAATATTACGGGAAATTGTTTACGGATTTTCATCGTCATAGCATTCTTTACAATAAATACCTTTGTGGCTATGTTATTGAAAATAAGGAGTAAATAGCAAAGAAAGATTAAAAGCGAAATTCTTTGTGATCACGGACTCAAAGAGATTGAAACGTCAGAATCAAACAATATATATAATGAACGCGAGTAAATGCATTGCCATGTTTTTCATTCAAATATGTATGATAAACTTTAAAAAACAATAAATAAAGAATAACTTAATGACTTACTAAGTCCGGACAACTTAGTTGTGAATATAACTAACTTTCTATTTTTGAAAAGAATTAGAAATGAAAGTGGTTAACATAGTCGGTCCGCTACACTAAAGTAGATGATCGAAAATGTAACATTTTGAGCGCCTCCGTGCTTCGGAGGGAATGCATTTAGCAGTCATTAACATCCACCGCACCGCACTGGATGGAACCCGCGTGGTGGTTTAGGCCTGTTCTCACATTCCATCCATAGAGAATGCTCATGCCCCAGCAGTGGGGACATAAAATGTGGTGTGTTTGTGGTATTGAATTTAGGGCGCAACCAATTTAGGAACTACTATATCTCAGATGGCGCTGTACGGAGTTAGGAAATAGGAAGCTTGATTTTGCATAAGCACATCTACTACCTGCGTGTTGGGTACGTTTCACCCGATTGTTTAGCGGCTGCGCAGGGGTCGCGATGCCCGGGTCATTCCACTCTCATATTTGGTCTGACAAACCCGCCATTACGAGTGATGAATGGATCATATGAAAAAGTTTTAGGTTTAAAAAATAGGCAATCTAGAGTATTGTTTTCTAAAGTTTATGCGAACACTGCACATTGAAATGAAATAACTTTTACGGATCTAATCGCGTTTAAAAATAGGTAATGTGTAAAATAAACGCGAGCAGATCCGTAAAAGTGGTTTCATTTCAATTTAGAGTATTTTTTTAATAATCCAGTGGCTCGTACACGGTTGCTTTTAATTACTTTTTTCAGATGATAATAAATATTGTAGAATAGTTGCACTATTATAAAATTTCTGTACTACACTATTATATAAAGCGGTTAGATGATGAATTCCATAATAACTTTAAGAATCAAATTTAATGATATCTGAGAATCGTTATGTAAATCCAATCTCAATAGATTTGAATATCAGCGTGACGTTGCCAAATTGCAGTACCCGCCCCGGTACATACCGAGCTCGGCTCTACAATGTGGTTCCCTTACGCGACTGCTTCATACATTCCAAACGCTCGCGACACTTGTCTTTAATAAAATGATTGGTGTCATGAAACGCTCTGGCCCGGAGTAAATCACAGCTACATAGCAACATAGTCGCGGCGACACACCCACGCCGCGGGTTGGGACATGACTCTAAAAACACCGGCGATAAATGATGTCTAATGCCAGTTATTAACAGACAAATGAGTCGAATTTCTATGAAAAATAACTTTTTTTTACTATATAAGGATCAATCGAATCCTAAGAATATTTATTATCCTCAAATCACCGACTTTATTGTTGTAACTCCATAGTACAAACCACAGAATAGATACATTTATCTATTCCGTGGTACTAACAGCCTGTGCTGGAATACGTGATTTTTTGAACGTTGTATATTTCTCAGCATTTAAATAACGGCGGTACATCAGTCTCATCGCGTTAACCCGCGCGAGTCGCCGCATGCACTTTATTTCGTCCATTAATGTAATGAAGCGTGAAATAGCGCGTCGCCGCCGCTGCGCCCTGAAATATGGCGCAATTATTTTTTGTGAAGCGCCGATTTCGAGACGCCGCGGTCCCCCGCCCCATACTAGAGTTGTAAAAACTCGAGTCCTGGGGCCTTACTGTGAACTCTTAGAACAGTATTATTGCAGTTGTGAATGTGAGACGCGTGTACCGGCGTAATACTTTACGTTACCTAAAGGCCCCAGGAGTCTAAAACGAACTAGACCCAATTTTGCAGAGCTAGATGGCGCAAAATAGATAGATAGATAGATAGATAACGCCTTTATTTGGACACTATAGACACACAATATACAATCGTAAATAAAAAAAACAACAATTACACTAAACATAATTTCATAAGGTAAGGTATAAGGTATATTGTAATTACTAACAATCTATGGAATTATTCTGAAATAAATACTTATTATTATTATTATTATAACACAAGTATTAAAAATACAAAAATGTGTGTGTGCCGCAGCATCTCAAAAGGGTCGTTGCTTAGCGTGGTATTCACTCGCATAGCTAGTGAATCGCTGATTTTCAGCAACAACCAGGAGTGACCACAAGGACGGTGCCCGTAACAATTATCAGTAAAGTGCCCATGAGCGTAGCCTTGACCGTGTTGTAAAAAAATATTAAAATTTGTAAATAAAGATTTTTAATGTATAAGCTGTACTCACTCACTGTAATACTCACTGTAATACTCACGAGTACAGAGCCCAGGAAGCATGAGTAATTGGAGTACCTACAGACTTAGGTCCAAAAAGAACTCGAGTCTTATATCTAACTCGAGTTTGAATCGACACTCGAGTTTTAAAATTCGACTCGATGCAACTTCTGTTTAACAAAGTCTCGCGTACGACAAGCAGGGTTATTTTTTAACTGACGTCATTTATGTATTACCTATATTGCATTTAATTTTATTATTTACTTGTCCACCAATCACAGCCTCACCCGCGATCCCAATCACAGGACTCCACACCTATACTACCAGCCACAGATCATTGATCACGCCCACGCGGCGCGCCCTACGCCGCAGATATTTAAATTAGCGCGGAAAGGACTCTATTCCAGCTGATGTTAAGTGGAAATGGAATCTAGACGCTAAGACAACTGGTGCAGCATCAATACGACGCAGCATCAGTCACCCTCACCCTGCCGACCCACAACATGCCTGTTCATAGGAAGTCCCTCCTTCCTATGACAGAAAAACGTGTGCTGGTAGACTGTTCCGTAGACGTTTGTTATAAGAGATAGCTGTTGGCTGTCTATGACCTTTACGACGTAACTGAACTATTTGGGGGTGGCGAGAAACTTAAGGGGTGTAATCGAAAAATCCTCAGAGGGTTTTCCCTACTAGATTCTCCGAGGCGTTCGGATCGGATCGAGAGGGGAGCAACTCAGCCACCTCTAAAGGCTAGGACTTCGGCTCGGGTTGACTGGGCCGTGTTATTGCGCGCACTCGTTGTCGCAAGCGACGAGTGTGTCACAGTCGCAGACCAGCCGAAGCGTTTTTATTGCGACAGGAAACGTCGCCGAGAATATAGGACGCGAAACAATGAAACTTTTTACTCTGGGTATATAGCCTGAGAGCCAAACTAATTCGCTGTATGGAGACTCAACAATAATTCTATTTCTGTATTTTTTTAACATAAAAAATTAGATTATCTAGTTTATTAAATAATTCATTAGTAATCCACCAATATTTGTGAGAGCGACATTAAAAAAAAAATACAAAGCTTTATAAAATCTATAAAAAATGGGCGAAAATGGTATAAATATTATTTACTTTACATTTAAATACCTTTATTAGTTATCTTTTGTAAAATTTAATAATCCTTCTATAAATATAAATGTAAAACAAATAAACTTAAAAAACTCTACGTAAACTCGAAAGTGGCATTACACCTATGTTAAAAATGCTATCAGATCAGTTTTAAATTACTTTTGTTCCATTTGCTTCCATTAACACGTAATGTACTAAATCCAATTTAAATATATAATGATAATAAAAAATCTGCTATTATTATTTTCTTAGAGTACATTGTGCAGTTAATGAAACAACTGACTTCTTCCTAAACTATTAGTTTCCCGTTGTATATCTTTATGGATTTCAACTTTGGTGCTTATATAAGGTGAACATAAACACTTTTTCACGATAAAACCGGTGATAGCATATTTGCTGTAAAATTGCACCATTTTCGGGGTATAACTTTTTTTCGATACCTTCCAAAGCGAGATTTTGTTGGATTCTTAAATATAGTCTCTTATAATTATATTTAATGGCCGTTTACAAAAATTTGGCCTGTTATTGAGTTTTTTTACAAAAATATCTGAAAGTTCTTAGGCTTATATGACTCTACGGAGTCGCATAAAAACAGCTGCGTGTGATGTTATGCAAGCGGCGCGTGCTCGCAGCGATACCTCGGGTAAATCGAAAAATATGAATGACATTTAGCTGTCGTATACCTACATAAACAAAATGAAGTTGAATAAAATTTCAACATCAGTGTAAAAGTATTAACAAATAGGAATATATATACAAAATATCATCATGCCCCTCATAGCATTAAATACTATAAAACGATTAATCACCGCCGCTTTACTAGTGGGTGAGGTAATTATTATCCTTCAAAGCCAAAGCCGGAGTTTGCTTATTCGTTCGGACGGATGTTTGCTGTCGCCGTCTGCGCTGTCTTTTGCTACGATGTCTTTTACCGATGATGTCCATATACTACGTAGGAAATATAAGACGTGAGCTTTGGCCGACATAGGCTTTTTACTTTGTAGGTATTGACCGCCGGACCCCTAGTAACAAACTTTTACTAATTCCGCCTTTAAAGCCTATTAATAGTGTACAATTTCAATTTCCTGTACAAGAGCCGCAAGCCACTGATTTAGATTGATTAACTTCATAGAAAGTTAGCAAAGAAACGTTTGGAAATTTGCCGTGTCTTTGCGCAAGAGTCAAGTTTACTACAAGATCAACACCGGGCGGGGCAAGGTCAGGGCCAGCCTTTGTGCCGGGAGTACCAACAAGTCGAACAACCACCGTGAAGCGGAAACTAATCAATCTTGGAGTAATTAAACAACTTTTCACTAATCTTTCTATTCTGAATAGGTATCCTATCTTTTCTTGTTTTATTTTTAAATATCGCAAAGACGCTTTTCCTTTTTGCCGTCAGCTTTTCCTTGATATATTACGGAACTTCAAAACAACATGAGCTTCGCGCTTCGCGTTCGTTACTTACGTGGACTGGTAGGATAAAATTCGTCAAGAAGCTAGTAAACCAGGGTCGAGACTCGGGCCTGGACAGGGAGGCGAAGCTGAAGGGAAGAACCCGAAACAGGTGGGGGGGCCACCTGGGGGGATTAAGGCGCCTTAGTAAGAGACGTGTCCAAAGGGACCACCGTGACGGGTCGTGAACGACTCCTCAGAGTTCTTGGGATCCCGCCTAACCGGTAAACGGGTACCCTAGGTTTTAGTGGGTTGGCCATACCATCAGGCTAACCCCACATACTCCGCGGAGTTGGAGCCCCGCGAGTGAGTCAGGTTAGCAATTATCCTAGGATAAAACAAATAAAAAAGAGCCCTTCGAGCTCCGCTGCAGATGTCTATGAGCGGCGGTAACCACTTCCCAACAAGTGGCTCGTCTACTCGTTTACCGTCTAACAGAGAAAAAATCGTCAGTCCTCGCTGAATGACTGCCTTTGTTAACGATACGAATGGTAGTGCCTGTTGTTAGTAATCTCGTCAGCATTCCGGCGGGGACCGATCGGCCGTCACTCGACAAGCGATGGGCTGCGAAGCGTGCGTCGCGTCGCGTCGCGCGTCGTAAATAAATATTCCATGTGGTCGGGTCCCGCGGCCGCCGCACCCCGCCCCGCGCGTCGTCACCGCCCGCCGCCGCCGGCGCGTCTCCTTCCGCGCGTAATTTACGTCCCTCTTCTTATTTACATGAATTTTGTCACGAATTTCAAAATTCGCCTCGCCCTCGTTTGTTCTTCCGTGCTCATATTTTTTGCGCGCCTTTTGTCTCGCTTCATGTATATTACGAGGCAAAAAGTAAAAGTCTAGTCTTTATTTCTTGTGAATTATAGAATGAGCATACATAATTATGGAATGAGGAGCTCGATGGCGCAGTGGTTAACGCGCCCGGTCCGCGAGCGCTGAGTTCAAGCAATTTTCGCAAAGGTCGATCATCGGATGGGTGACCAAAAATTTATCATCTCGACCTCCTCCGTGCTTCGGAAGGACCGACTTGACATCAACCCTGGATGTCACAAACGCGTTTTGTCACTTACGTGAATCGTCATGGTCCCGGCTACATTAGCAGTCGTTAACAACCACCAATCCGCACTGGGCCCGCGTGGTGGTTTATGGCCCGTTCTCCCTATGCATCCATAGGGAAGGCTCTTGCCCCAGCTGTGGGGACATAAAATGAGCTGATAATGTTGATGATGATGATGATACATTTCGTACCAATATACGTTATGTTAATTATTATTTGAACTTTTGTGTTTATTTTTTAAAACCTGTATAAAAACTGAAGTAAGAGGAATTAAAATGAAATGAATGAATGTATTTAATTCAAAACTATACTTAGATAGGGCTTATGTTTGTAACAGTATTATTGTTTTCGCTAGTATATGTTTTTGTTGACTGTTCAAATAATAAATAAATAATAAATAAAATAATTATATTTTTAAGCAACAAGAAATTTAATCTTTATTCGTATTTCTTTTTTTATATTGTTGTAAAATAGTTTAAGATAATTTTTAGGTTTCTTTACTTTGTAACTAAAAGTGTCCACATTATAACACCGCTGGCGTATATACCATTCTTAATTTAAAACTATAATTTACGAGTCCTTTTAAACAACTTCTTACGTCCCGCAAACTGCGAGTGTGGTGAACTGCGAATGTGTCGAACTGCGTGTGTGGCAAACTGCGAATGTGGTGAACCGCGTGTGTGGCAAACTGCGTGTGTGGCAAACTTCGTGCCTTTGTTCTCTGTATGCCTAAAACGTAATTATTTTAAATCGCGTTTTGCCTAAACTTCATTCATAAGTAGTGTTTGGCCTAAGTCGTTACTTGTCTAAAACATTAAACTGCCTATTTCGCACTATACCTAATACACATTTTTCCTATTTCGTAATCCATTTAATCGCCGTATGACTAAAACGCGTTTTGCCTAAAATTCATCACAACTTGTCAATAAGGAAAAATCAATGTAAACTCCTTTATGTACATGTGTGATGTTTGATTTCACTTAATTCCCCAATGTTCTTAAATTTATAAAGCCATGCAGTTTTTTCTCTTGCAAATGTTTAATATGTTTCAATTTTAGTTAATGATTTGATTGTTTTAAGTTTAAATACTCACAGGGTAAACTGTCAAGGTAATAAAAGTTATTATTTTTTTTTAACAACGTATGAATTCATTCAATTCCCATACATTCCGAAATTTATAAAACTACGCAGTTTTTTCTCTGCAAATTTAGTAAAAACGTTTATGTTGTTATTTCTAAGGTGTTTTAGTCCGAAAGCGGTATAGTTCTAAAGTGTTTTAGACCTAAAGCGTTGTAACCCGATGGCGATGTAGGCGAATGAAGTTAAGGTAAAACGCGATTTAGACTATTTACGTTTCAGGCATACAGAGAACAAAGGTGACAAACACCGTTTATTTGAACTGCTTATGCATACATTGCGCTGCTGTGATACTGAGTGTAGATCATGGGCAGAACATTTTAGCATAACATCTGTGTGTGCGGACATGGCCCGAATAAGTCCACAGCACTTACAGAAACCAGGTGCATTAAATAACATAAATCAACTAAAATAACAGTCTATTTACATAATTTCTAGGCAGTAAGAGAATCACATTCAGTTGTATCTGGCTTTGCTCCATATATTGTCGTTGTCAGTTACTAAGGTATACACTCCGGCTAGGGTGAGGCCTACAGCAGCACCCAAGCCCATTGAGCGGAGCCCCGCTGTGCTCTTATAGATCATGCCTGTGGTTGCTGCTGCTATGAAAGTGTTGGAGGTGTCTTCTTTATCACGCAACCATGTAACACCAAGGGCGATGCAAGAGTTGAATGACGCTATGATGCCTAATGTGCAGCCGGTGGTAGTACCTTATTTCATAATGTAGTTGACAACTTGGGTTCGTCTGACTTTCCCCATTTGGCCAGCCAGTGTGGTAGCTCTTAATCCTTTGTAAAGTCCCGCCATCCCACCTAGACCTGAACCGGTCATAAAAGACATTCCAATGATGGGCAGTGCCACATTTGATCTTCTAGCAGTAGATGCCATGTGTCTATCATCAAGGTATAAGAATTCTGGCTGCGTTTTTGGTATGTAGTGTGGATCGAAGTTAAGGTAGGGAGATAAGCCAGTGGCTCCCTGGCTGCTCGATTTTTCTTCATTCTTATTGATCGGTAGCAAATCACCAAACAAAGACATTTTAGTTTTTTTTACATTAAAACTGTTTCTAAAACTAAATTCGTGATTTCTAAAATCACGCACGAGTTTTTCGGATTCGGTGATCGGTGAACTGATGTAAACGTCAAAGTCATGTCCGTTTATGTCGAACTGCGTATTGTGACCTATTCCGTAACTGACAAAACGCATTTGTGACATCCAGCGTCGAATCCCTTCAGAAAACACGTAAAGCCGTTGGTCCCGGCTGCATTAACAGCCGATAACAACCACCAATCCGCACTGGGCCCGCGTGGTGGTTTATGGCCCGTTCTCCCTATCCATCCATAGGGAAGGCTCGTGCCCCAGCAGTGGGGACATAAAATGAGCTGATAATGATGATGATGATGATACTTTTCGTAACAATATACGTTATGTTAATTATTATTTAAACTTTTGTTTATTTTTTAAAAACCTGTATCAAAGCTGAAGTAAATGGAATTAGTATTTCCTTTTTTGTGTTGTTGTAAAATAGTTTAGGATAATTTTTAGGTTTCCTTACTTTGTAACTAAAAGTTTCCACGATATAAGGCCGCTGGCGTATATACCATTCTTAATTGCAAACTATAATTTACGAGTCTTTTTAAACAACTTCTAACGTCCCGCAAACTGTGAGTGTGGCAAACTGCGAATGTAGCGAACTGCTTGTGTGGCAAACTGCGAATGTGGCGAACTGCGTGTGTGGCAAACTGTGTGTGTGGCGAACTGCGTGTGTGGCGAACTGCGTGTGTGGCGAACTGCGTGTGTGACAAACACCGTTTGTGTCGAACTGCGTATTGTGACCTATTGCGTAAGTGACAAAACGCGTTTGTGACATCCAGGGTCGAATCTCCATAAAGTTATAATGAAGCATCTTCCAATAAGTTTGTATGAATATGTAAGCCTCGTGATGAGCCAGCGAGCGTCTCCGCCATTAGTAAGTCGTTCAATACCGGAGTGTGCGTGTTTTTGGCCCTAAATTTCCGGGCCGATGTTCCACTGCTATGAAAGACCGGCCCGGGGCCCTGGGGTCCAGGGGGACGACGTCTGAATAATGCAGAGCCTGTAATTACATAACCAACCAAACAACTATTCACAGACTACTTCGGCATTAACCTTTTGTACTGCTTTCAATCCTGACTCCCAAGATGTACATGAGATTGTTACTTTGCTGTGTGATAACACATTGTTTATCAAAGGATAACAATGATAACTGATTTTTTTTTGATAAAGCAGGTTGACCTGGTTATTGTTATTTTTTATGTATCAATTCTCCCTCTCTCTTTCTTTTTCTTTCAATAATAACAAAACAGAAACACTTGTAACACAATACTTCCTTATTCTGCGCTTATAATGAGCGAAACTTTTTACACCGCAGCATGACCGAGCGATCACAAAATAATTATGTACTATACATAAACGCTACCTACAGACAATTATTAGAACGGTGAATTAAAAGTTAATAAATTATTAACTATTATTATTAATATTTTTTATTTTTTTTTAATTATAGTAAAAATGGAAAGTGCTGAGCAAAGCGCGGTGAAGTAAAAACAGTGCGCTTGTGTTCGCGGGATAACTGATGAGCGAAAGCCAAATAAATGTGTCACGATCAAAACAAAGATTGATTTGTTATATTCATCAATAATTGTTACAAAGATACATCGTAGGTACAAAATGCTGTTGTTTATAATCCTTAGTAATCACTATAAATATGCGTTCTCACGTTGTTTGCCATGGAGATTATCATGTAGTAAGGTCGTTAACCGATCTTCACGACGCGTGGACTTCGTGGCTTGTACGTTTTTTTTATGGAGAGAGTTTGATGTTTGCCTCAGACGGCATTTTCAGCTTCAACTGGCTTTTTTGGAGGTGGCTAGAAACTTAAGGGTTTCTCAAGTCATAAGAAACGAATCACCTTCGGAGGTTTTCTAGAGGGAACGGCATCACGCACTAGTGCGTGTCCCCGTGCCCTACTAGATTTTCCGAGGAGTTCAGACCGGGTCGGGGGGCTTGTACGTGCCCGCCGCATGTCATTCGTGACAACCGAGCACACAAGCTTCACGCGTTCATAAATTACTTCGCGTCGTCACTTCACTCGACGGTTACCTAAAGCAATATTGACAGCAACGAAAATATTTATTTATTTACCATAATTACACGCACATTCAAATATTTAACTTCCGACATTATTATGTGTTTGCAAACCTACAAATACGAGCTCGAGTATGAGTTCGTTGTTATTTATTAACCATGCTTTTGTTGTCTTTGAGTACCTTTGCATGCGCCATATCGCGGCACTTCTGAGCGAGTCTCAATGCTACTCTTCTCGAATAGGGACTTTGGAATCAATGCCATAGGTCGGCCAAGCAAAGAGTTCGATGAACTAACAGACTGTAGTAACCAACGACAGACATCACATCTACGAGGCAAAAATGAAGCAGAAACACTAATTTCGTTAAGCTTCGTGAAAAGGAAACGTGGATGGTGCATATGTGATAAAAGATATTATGGCATCCCCAACACGTGGTCGTAAATATCGTGAAGCATTCAGAAAGAGCGCTACACATGAAACAAAAATTAAGCAACTATCGCCAAGTCAGGCTTTGTCTATGTTTGTGGAAGCTGCATTAACTAGAAACCAGTACGAAATAATTAGAGAAAGTTTTATAAAGCTATACCCGTGGTACTCGATTTTACAAAAAGCAAAACGAAATTGCTATCTAAATGTCGAACTTATAGGGTCACTGAAACGTGTGAAGAAATTAAATTACAAGCATTACTAGACCACACTGTTTAGCGTTTTATATTATATCTTGAAGAAGTGTTACAAACTTTACCAGAGGAAGAATAGGTAAACCTAGAGCTCACAGGATATGATGGCTCGCAACGGCCCAATACAAACAAAAATTTGCTAACAGCAGTGACTCTGACGCAAATATTTTTCAATCATCAGTTGTGCCATTACAGTTGATAAGTAATAGTTCTAAAAAATAATTTGGAACAATCCATCACCGTCTTCTCCGCGTTACTGTCGACCAATGCGGATCAGATTTATATTCGAGAACAAAGATGTTACAAATGATGAAATTAATTATGTACCACAAAGACCAAATTAAACGGTTAACGGGCACGAAGATAACTTTCGGGTCTTACGAAATAACAGTTACTCATAACTTGTTATTCACCATGGTAGATGGGAAAGTGTGCAACTCAGTAACAAACACAACCCCTGCTATGAGATGCTACATTTGCAAAACCACATCAAAGGATTTTTATAAACTCGAAGAGTTTAACGAAACGACATCTACAGAGCTACAAAATTTGAAATTTGGCTTATCTATCCTACATGCTTGCATCATTTTAGAAACATTACTACACCTTTCTTACAAACTTTCTATCAAAAAATGGCCAGTGAGAACTCAGGCTAAAAAAGATATAAAGCCAAAATCCAAGGATCATTTAAAAATGAATTCGGATTAATAGTGGATGTACCTAAAGCCAATTACGGGAACACTAATGACGGCAACACTAGTAGAAGATTTTTTAACATTATAGAAATATCGGCAAATATTACTGGTATTGACAAAACTTTAATAGAAAGATTAGCAGTTACTTTAGAAGTGATCTCAAGTGGATATAAAATTAATATTGAAAAATTTGACACCTATTTGCCAAGAAACAGCGAAGATGTATGTACACTTCACAAAATCTTAATTCATGGGCCCACAGTTATTAGACACGCCATACTACCTACATAGGGGCCTTATCAGAAGAAGCTGCAGAGGGGACTCAGGGAACAATATGCAAGAAAATTTAGTAGAAGTAACTGTAATATGGATGTCTTAAATAGATTTATTATTAACTTCGGACCCATACTTGACCAAAAGGGTCAAAAAAAACAAAATCTTTTAAACTAGAAACTAGAGAAATATTAATGACCTACGAAGTTGATAAGGATGAAGGCGATGCAGAAGATAGCGTACATGGTTCAGATGAAGAAGAGTATCTAGTTATAAGCGATTTTATTGGTTTAATAATTTATTAGTTTATTAAGTTTTTAATTAATATTCGTAAATTGTACCTTCATGAAATGAGGCTAAATGACTCAGCGGATGCACTTTGTTACCGTCGGCTAAATAGGCAGATTTCTAAATCCTTGACGAGCGACCTTCGAGAATTTAATACCCAAAGTATTAATACTTTCGGTATTAAATTGGCGATTGAGCACAATAAAGGCTCCAAAGTGTCCGCAAGAGATCTGTCTATTGGCCAAAGTCAAATGACGAGGCTGAAAACTGAGGAAGGCAGCATCATTTCAGCAACACCTGAAATCCTGAGAGAGGTCGAGAGTTTTTATAGCCAGCTTTACTCCACAAAAACACCTGTTGAAAGCAAGGCTAAAGACCCTAGAACCAAGCTGACCCGACACTATACCGAAGATATCCCGGACGTCTGAGATTAGAATGGCTCTCAAGCAGCTTAAGAACAACAAGGAGGTGGGTGATGAAGGTTTCACAACACAGCTTCTGAAAGCGGGCGGTAAGCCGATACTTAAGATCCTCCAGAAGCTATTCAATTCTGTTGGCGAAGTGATGTTGTACTTTAAGAAAAGTGATAAGACTCTCCTGAAGAACTACAGATCCATCTCGCTTCTGAGCCATATCTACAAGCTGTTTTCAAGAGCCATTACGAATCGTCTCGGGCAAGATCGACGACTTCCAATTTCCCTAACAAGCCGGGTTCCGAAAAGGCAAACCACACATTAGACATGGTACATTAGACCACATCCATACGCTGCGGCAAGTTATACAGAAGACCGAAGAGTATAACTTGCCACTTTGCTTGGCGTTCGACGCCAGTCCGATTACAGAACCAAAGCTCTAATCCTATCCATCAACAGCGAGGTGAGGTGAGGTTGAGACAGGGAGACGTTATTTCTCCAAAACTATTCACAGCTGCGTTGGAGCATATTTTCAAGCTTCTAGACTGGAAAGGATACGGCATCAACATTAATGGCAAGTATCTCACAAACCTTCGGTTTGCCGATGATGTAGTTCTTATGGCTGAGACCTTGGAAGACCTGAACACAATGCTCGAAGATGTCAGTAATGCTTCTCAAAAAGTGGGTCTTAAGATGGACAAGACGAAAATCAAATGCCCATGTTGCACCCGCTCCAATTAATGTTGGGAACGTTACACTCGATGTTGTTGCTACGTTTACCTGGGACAGACAGTCCAGTTAGGTACGTCCAACTTCGAGAAAAAGATCTCTCGACGAATCCAGCTCAGATAGACTGCATTCGGGAAGCTACGTGATGTATTCGCATCCAAAATCAAGGTCGTGGGAAGCCGCTGGATGCGGGCAGCCCAGGACCGAGCTTTGTGGCGATCTTTGGGGGAGGCCTATGCTCAGCAGTGGGCGTCATATGGCTGAAGATGATTTGTAAATTGTTATAAGAAATATTGCAATAAATAGTGACAAATCATTTTTTTACACTTATTTCAAATTCATGCTTCAAAAAATAGCCCAAGTATTTTTAAAAATTTTTGATTACATTTTAATGACAATAAATAAATTGTAGCCATAAATAATTTTGATCGACTTATTTGATCAAATACCCCTATGTGCAATGGTACGAGTTTCAAGCACCAAATCGACAAATATGGACCCAGACTAACTCCAATACGCAATGGTTGTATAATTTCGTCTTTGTTTTGTCAAGGTTCATCCGTAGACCGATGCGTTGAGAGGAAAAGGCAAGGCCGTCCAGCATCTGTTGTAAGTCCTGCAACGTTTCAGTGCTTGAACAATGCATAAAGACTTTAAAATAAAAACCATCAAAATAAAGACATTGTAAAACAAGAATAAAAAATATAATTAAGTAATAAAAGCCTTAAAAATACATTTGTGATACCTACTTTAAAAATGTATAAGTTTGTTACAATAATTCGCTTTGAATTAATCTAAAATATTTAAATTACAAAGAGTCAAGACACGGAGACAGATGTCTCCAATATAGTGTTTGCATTCTCCTTCCGAGCATCCCAAGCCAGCTCTCTTGCTTGAGAGTCTGTTCACGTTGAGCCCATAAACACTCCGTACACTAACTCGAGCGCGCCATAACGAACGATATTCATTGTTCAAAGCATATCCGAAACGCATAACTGTCGCAGACCCGTGTAAGTATGGACTTGCATTGTAAAATTGGGTATCTTTATTGTAATGGGGGTAAGATTACCCCCATTACAATCCAGATGGAAGTGATCTATATTTGGTACGTTGTGTAGAATAGTGTAGGTTTCTGGCACAGTGGATAGTGCATTAGAGGAAAATTGGTTCAAAACTAAAGGAAGATATAAATGTTAACGTCCAAGGAAAGTGCATAAGAAACTACATATTATTAAATTTAAGAACTATCACAGATGATTTATTTATATGTTTTGCCACACCAACAGAGCAGATATTAGGTACTATGGCGGCCACATACGCTTTACCAGTCTAAGGCGAAAATCCTTTGCACCACGTCGCTCGCTTTTAATATAAGCCACAGCGGCGGCGGCGATGCGCGTGCACGCGATTTGTTCTTCAAACCGGTAAAGCCTTCGAGACCCCCTTAGTACACAATGCCAAACAAAACATGATACAAACTGGTTGATACTGATCGTTTTTAACCGACTTCAAAAAAAGGAGGAGGTTATCAATTCGATTGTATATTTTTTTTATTAATACTCTTCTCGTATATCGCCAGGAGGCGCTGCTTCAATGCCATACTAATTATAGTTTTAGTAAACGTAATCGAATGAATACGGATAGTTAACAATACTTACACTAGGCACCCTGCGCCAATAACAGGTGCATACATCATTTAACAAATAAGAACACGGTTAAAACGATTATAGGTTCCTATGTATGACATACTTTTAAAATCATGTATATTTACTGGCATATTGGTATCACCTTTGAACTATTAGTAACTATATAACTACCTATTTAAACTCTCATGGGCACTTGCGTTAGAATAAAATTTTAACGGGATTCTTACCTTGTTTATTATTTGTGAGTATCCGATATTTCGGCACAGTTACATGCGCCATTGTAACGGAATTACTGAAGTTATTACTTAATTTATTTATTTTGAACAGCTAACAAGAACATACACCAAAACAATGCCTAATGACTAATAATAGCTTAAATATTTATAAAATACAGTGAAAAAATTAAACGCCTACCCAACCCAGCCAGGAATCGAACCTGGGTCTTCCGCAATCCGGGCGACTGCACTGACCGCTATGCTATCGGGAAGGCTGACGTAAGCGCTGAATTTTGTCACTGCTTTTTTTAATTTTTTAAGTGCTAATAGCGGCTCAGTGCGCCATCTATCCAACGGTCATTGCAACCAATGGCTATGCAGATTCATCTTTGCAGATGAAATACCACAAAGGTAACACAACGCTATAGTAAATTTTTGCTTATAAATTAATTAATTATTAATTTTATAAATATTCAATTTAGCTTCAGTGCAGCAATTAAAAATAATAAAAGTAAGTAGGTAATTAAGTAGCGCTTGAAAATAATAAAAAAGTAAAAATTTAATAATAGTTTAATAACTATTCCTATTCTGGCTCTTACCCCAGCAGTTGGGACATAAAATGAGCTGGTGATGGTGATGGTGATGATGATGATGATGATGATGATGATGATGAAAGGCGCAAATCGGAGGCAGGCAGGTGGCCGGGCGCGCGTGTCGCGTGCCGGCTGATTGCGATCGCAGCCCTGCAAGCGATACGTTTATGGTTCACGTGTATTGTTACCAAACAATTTTATAAATGGCACTAACAAATTACTTGTAACAATTACGGTTGAACGAGGCGGTTGTGAGCGATACAATGTTATTGTTACTGCAGATCTATTAACGGGGTATATTATTAGAGTGATTTCAAAAATATTGTAAAGTCGATTAATCTTCTTCTTCATTTCAAGTCAACACACTTCTATCGATACCGTCGCTTCTGTGCAAGTAATATACAGTTTAAATAGTATTTATTATTTTAGGTTTTGTCTATCTATTACTATAACATTACATGCCATTTCTGTCTCTTATCTTCATCTTCATCTCTGATGCCCATTTGGTTGCAGTTATAACAAAACGCTTATTATTATTATTTCTTTTATATTAGAAGGAGGCAAACGAGCGGGCGGGTCACCTGATGGAAAGCAATCACCGCCGCCCATGGACACCCGCAAAACCAGAGGAATCACAGATGCGTTGCCGGCCTAAATACCATCAGGGCCTTGATTCTGTTGTTTCAAAGTGTCTCAGTGGCTTGACTTTGACATTTAAATACCTTACTACATCGTCAATATTGAAATTGCCCTTCCTTGAATGGAAATATTAATGGCGTGACACGTTCCATACACCGTAAGCCGATTTGGAAATACACGCGCGAGTTTACACAGGCCATTGAGTAAGTTGTGCTGCAAGCGGCCGCTGCCAATTACCGCCCGCCTAACAACAGGTAACAAAGTAATCACAACACAACTCGGGCGCCGGCGGGGTCACGTGACACCCGCTCTCACGGCTACTTAGCCAGTCTCTAGATTATTGGACTTACACTTTTTTTTAACTATTTTTAACAGTCGACACTTTTTACGTTAAATTACAATAATAAATCAAAAGCACCTCTTACTATAATTTGTCCATAAGACAGTTGAGAATTCTTCATCGTTGACCGTCACCTTTGTGAGGGAATGAGGCGGACAAACTGGCTCTTTCTACCGCCACGTCTGTGATCGATCAGGACTGCGTGGAACCGTGGATACTCTTTCTGCGTCAACATTTTACAATAATAAATCAAAAGCACACAATACTGTTATGAGAGCTTTGCCGTTAAATATCTCTGTATCCACCAGAGGTCCCTGAGCCGAGTTACGAGGTAATGCAGGTGTCATGTCCGCGCCGGGTGGCCGAGACGGCACGTGAGCTCGCTGGCAAGTCCCCGGCGACGCGTCCCAGCCGCTGGGCTAAACGGTTTACGACCTTATAATTGGAGTTGTGTTTATATTTGAAACTTTAAGCGCGCTAAGTATTATCGCGAGATCAGGCCACGGCTCAAGTGTGTCGCCGTGGGAACTTTCAATGTTAACTTGGAGTTTGTAAACGTCGCTTAAGGTGTATTAATTGATGATCTCTATGCGCTAATGTAGGATAGAAAGGATAGTCGCAAGTCGATTCATATAAGTGAATAAAAACGTGTTTTAAAGTTGTTTCGAGCGATACCAATGTTGTTGTGATGTTCCACACGCCGTATTAATATTTCGGGAGCCCAAATCGCGGCCTCAGGAAGCTCTCACGTGAACGGGAACTTTGGGTTCTCCCCGAGGACGGACCCTCCGCGAGGCTCAATCCGACGCAAAAATTGGGATAATATCGACGATAATTTATTGGCCTGCCAACGAATCTAAATTCAACATACACAGAATTAGCTTTTATTCGCCAAATTCTGTATCCTCCGTTCGTAAAAAGATACCGATTTGTAACAAAATGCAATATTTTTCGATATAATAATATATACACAACTAGATGCTCTAAAACTCTGTTATTTTAACATCTATATGTCGGAGGGGCACGTGGGCGCTCGTCACGTGGCAGGCAATAGTCCATCATAGAACCGAAATAATACTGGATTTACAATCTGTACCTTTAATATAATGGATTCCACAAACAATCAGTACAAAATAAAGTTACACGGCTCGGATGTAAATGGATTACTCTCGGAACGCGGTGAGGTCGGAACGTAGTTGGCAGCACAACCGTCCCGTTCGGTTTCCAATAAAAAAGGGTCAGAACTCAGAATTCCGTGCGACTCCAGATAACAGCTGCTGTCACATTGACATTGACAATGACAGGCTGCAATGCTGCCAACACCCGATTCCGAACCATAAAGTTAATAAACTATATTAACTTTATGTTCCGAACACACCCAGCTGATAAGAGCTTGACGTTCCGATTTAGTATCTTCGACATTTAACTCTTGCATTATATGCATGCATAGGTATTCAAACCTATTCCCTTAACACTTCCACTTTTTTGCCACCAAGGTGGCCCTAAAACGCAGTAGGCTGCGGCTGTGTTTGCCCGGCTGCGACCAGCCAAAGGGCGCATTCCTGAGAAAGTTTGAGCATACTAGAGACTCCTGAGGCTAGTGAAGGCTAAGGGTTCCCCCTCCTTGACCATGACCTCATTGCTCTTCGCGGGCTTATTACTTATCATGACTTTAAATTTTTTATGTCCTTATTGCTGGGGCACGAGCCTTCCCTGTGATTGGATAAGAGAATGGCCCAATAACCACCACGCGGGCCCATCCGGATTGGTGGTTCTTATCGACTGCTAATACAGCTGGTACCAACGGCTTGACGTGCCTTCCGAAGCACGGAGGAGCTCAAGATGATACATGTTTGATCACCCAACCGATGACCGGCCTTTGCGAAAGTTGCTTAACCTCAGCAATCGTAGACTGGGCGCGTTAACCACTGCGTCATCGAGCTCTCATTACCTATATGAACGTTATGATACATCGACATAACATGCCAGTTCACGCTTCGTAGCTTCTCTTCCAGTGATTGACGGCCAAATAGTGTTGTGAGAAACTCGAGTCTTGGAGTCTTATTTAATAAGACTTGAGCTATTTTTGAAGACTCGAGTCTTATAAATAATACTTAGAGCTTAAGTCCTTCAGAATTTGGAGTCTTTTGTAAAAGAGGACTTGAGTCCTGCCAAAAAGAACTCAAAGACTGAGTCTTTTTAAAAGAACTCATGACTGAGTCTTCTAAATCCATAGCTGTAGTTTGAAGTAATTAAAATAGCAATTAACAAATTATTGATTCAGTACGTAATTATAAAAAAAAATGTAAATAAAAATGTAAAGTAATCTATCCATTGTGTAGGCCTATAGTACAAGCTTTGCTTAGTTTGGGCTAGATGGCGCTGTGTAAATTGTTCCGGAATATTTATTTATTTTATTTATTATAAGAAGACGGTATTATGTGTGTTTATAAAATTAATAAGACGTTTTTTAACTCGCACTTTGATTCAGCAAATCGTTAGTCTTCAGGTGGATTCTTTTGATTAGATTATTTGCGTTTAATGCAATTAAATTGTTACTAATTTTTATTGTAGCACAATTTATTTTCTAACAGATTAGTAATTAAATATGTGTAAATAAATATGGATGACGATAAAAAATCACCCAGTTTTACCTATTATAATACACCAACTCAAGTTCATGACTCAGGTTAGTTCAAAGAACATAAAAGACTCGAAAGGATTTAGAAGACTCAAAGGACTCAAAGGACTCGGATTCATGTGACTAACGAGTCCTAGTCTTAAAAATCGACTCAAGTCTCGAAATTAAGACTAAAAGACTTGAGTTTTTTACAACACTACGGCCAAATGCCTGAAAGCTTCGCTACTCCCCAATAGCCAGGCCAACTGATTTGGTACTAATGTACGCGTAACAGCGCGTACGGCCACCTGGGAACGGCGGCAGCGGCGGGCGGTGGGCGGCGGGCGTATTGCAAATGGCCACTTAATTAAATTAGCGCTTAATGCTTGTTTGCATAATTGGACATGCATTTTGTACACCGCATCAAAGACCGCATCATTGATATTCGGATGGAATACGTAAACATATTTTTATAAATCCAAATAGGTATAGCTTATCAGTTTTTTTATTTCATACATAATATTTATTTTGTAAATTGCAATCATTATTTAAGCTGATACACAACATAAAGCAGAAGTATACTTCACTTCATTGTTTTTCTAGTATATCTCCGTTTTTTCGTTTCAGTCTAGCGAATACAATTTGCCACGAAAAGTGTTACGTGAATTAAAAAGGTTAATAAAAAATAAACGCACCCATTTACTTTTAAATAAAGTTGTAACAAAGCTCGAACTGGAATGAGGGCTACAACGGAGCGAATCAGGTTATCTGAGCCCTTTTATCATCGACGCAGAATCACGAATACAGGTTTGATTTAAATCCGCCGAGTTTGCGACGCTTACAGTAGCGAAAACAATAAAGTTACGTCTCTTCCAGTTATATACGTTGTTGTTAGCATTATGTATGTACAGCTACAAAAACAACACTCTGAACTGAACATAAGCTTGGAAGCTAATATGTAGCTGTATTAATAAAGATTACTATTTCAAAGTTAATCTAATATTTCCAAAGCAAAACTACTCTACAAAACGACAAAGACAACTGCAGGAGAAAGGAAATATTAACTTTATTTATTTTCCGGATAGTACTGATTGCTATTAAAAACTTCCAAGAATAAAGCGAGTAGTTACTAACTTTCTTTCGTTGCCAACTTTCGTTTATTATTAGACTTAAATTTCAATAAAACTGACACTATCGTCAGTAATTAAAGGGAATAAAATGCTCGGCATTTGTTTGACTTTAGTTGACTTTGTAAGGCATATTACTTAATAAGTTATTTATTGGTCGCTTCACTGTTTAACTTTGAACAAGAGAACTTAGAAACGAACAACTTATTGTGTAACACCTTGCTTGATGATATAAGTATTGCCATTTAGGGTAAAAGCGCTTCAATAATGTACGTACTATACCAAGCCTATTGAACCATGGCTGTGTGTCTGTGTAACCGCTGTCAAAGCTTCATTACAATAGTAAGCCGTTTTCATAAAACGATAACTACTAAGTGTTGTTAGTAAGTAGTAACGAAAGTACAAACGCCTGCACATCAACCTATCCAAAACTGTCAAATTTCTTCAATAAATATTCAACCATATGCTATAGGCATAAAGGTCAAAGTCTATTGAGGATATTTGACAGTTCATGGTAGTCTGATGTACGTGTGTACCTGTACGTATACAAATTGTGTAAACATTGTGTACACAATGGATGCCTTTGTGAAAGGTGTATCTGAACTGATTTCACTGATTTATCATGCATCATAGACTTCCGTTTGCTGAGATCGGCAGATCTTAACATTTTATAACTATTATAAATTGCACCGTACAGTCCGTTTATTAATTACGTTTTCATTGGTTTTGTTGCTAGCTGTACTGTACGTTGTCTATAGTTATTGACACTAACGTTGTGTTTATTACACAAATAAATAAAATCGTTTGGAGTTGGTAGGACAAGAAAATACAGATTTTGGAGTTGGTGGGACATACTGTATGGAGTTTTAAAATTCCGGTACTAAGCCATCGTTACACATTCGAGATAGTATTAATCGGCAATTGTAAGTGCTAATTGCTTTTGGTAATCAGGGCTAGCGGCCATTCTGATGATTGCTTATAGATTTCTTTGGAAAGCGATATTATTTACACAAAGATTGTTAGAGTGCGCTTCATTGATTACAAGCAATGTTGTACACTCGTAGCAAGTCTCAAGTGCTCGCCTCCGTGCGCTACACCCCTAACACGCCCGGGAGTTAGGCTGTTGTGTCTGACAAGAGACGTAGATTACCTACGACTGTGAATACAGTCGGCTACACTATAGCTGTAGCCTGTAGCCTGTAGCCGTGTCAAAACCGCCACGGCCGCCGCCGCGCCGCCCGACACGCGATGATGGAGGGCGCGCATTTATCAGCGCGCAAGGCCCCACGCCGCCCGCTTTTTCAAACATTCCCAAACGTCAAACGAGACTTTAATACTTTACCAGAAGTTTTCTGACATAATTTATTTTTGTGCAAATGGAATTCAACAGCGATACAATTAGTAATGGTTTTTATTGGGAACGTCTGAACTTATGAAGGGAATTATGGTTGCAAAGTACTCGGTCGTTTGCTCATAAAAACAAAAGCATGAAACTTAATTCATGTTCAAATTCAAATAATTTGTTGCACAACAGGTAAAAGGTTTTTCTAGTGCCATAGTACATGAACCCTTCTAAGGCATTGTAATTATTATATCTAAGTATTTATAATAACTAGTGGTCGCCCAGTGGTCAAAATTCGACCGTAATTTTTATAAAAAGTTGTTTACTAAACAATATATTTTATTAAGGCTGCACGGATTGTATCCTAAGCAATGAAAAATTAAAAAAGATAGAATGTGAGTTTAGATCTTGATGCTGTAGATCTAACCAGCTTCATACTTTGGATTGGCATTGACAGATTTCAGCCGCTCCTCTTCCATTTTTGAAATTTTTGAAAAGTATATGAAACAATGTTTATTCGGCGAAAGTGTCCTGGGACGAATTGGTTAAGCTCTTAGGAGGATTTCGTCGTTCACGACTACAGTTATCGTCTCTTAGCAGAGATCCGTACTCGCACGCAGGGTGAAAACGAGAACATATTAACGGTGTATCTTTCAATTATGCATGGCATGTTCACTATAAAGGATCATCTCAAAACACTGTCGTAATTACGAAAATATTCAATCTCGCATGTCTCATTTTCATGAGCCACCTAGTGTTGGTCCGAATACACTTGCACCGGAGTTTGCTTTCCGCAACTAGTGCGCTATGCGAGTAAACGGCTCGTCGTCAACCTTTGAAAATACTAATTCAAATTACAATAAATGTTATAATTCTAATAACCCAAATCAAAATTATTCAAATTCTGTTAAAAAAAATATTCGGTCGCTTCGATGTCATCGACACATAGGAATGATTCTGGAGAATCACGGAAGGTGTATTGTCCGAGATGTAAAACTGAATCTCATTCTCTGCGGCAGTGTACCAACTCATACTGTACGGTCATTCAACCGCACAATAGGCTCATCAGCATTTTTATAACTGTAGCTGTTGCAAATAAACAGGCATTTATTTTTGTTGGAAATAAAACTTTGATTTGTATTATGGACGGATCGATTTGGGAATCGATTATCGAGATTCAATTTATTTAGTGGCATAATGGCCCCATCACTAATTGTTCTTCTTTTTTTTTGTTGGTACACTTGTCTCGGGAAGGCAACAATGGCTGGTTTATAGGTTATCGTGTGTTGATAATTAAATAGATTTTAAGCAGTAATAAGGGCATTTGGAGCCGTATTACTCTAATTAAGTGTATTGTGCAACCTGTGTTTTGTGTGTGTGTACGTCGTAAGCGAATCGCATCGGGAGTACAATTCGCCGCTGTCGACGTCTCCGCTGCTGGAGAAAGCAGGTATTTCCTCGGGGGAAAAGTGCACTTGGGGTAGTTTGGTTGTGATTAGGGAGCCCGAGAAGACCCGGACTCGGATTCCGGCCCCATCAGATCATATGGATCCCGTTCTGGACGGCGGGAGCGGCATGGAACTGTAAGTGGATTTTGTAGATTTTAAGGTGTAACTTAATTTTAAACAGTAGCATAGTGTGTGTTGTGGGTTTCCGCAACATTTTGGTAGCAGAGCGTGGTTACTACCGGACCTCTAGGTTAATCGGTGTAATTTTGTGTATTTTGTTAGTTCGTAATAGGTTAAGCTCATTTCGTGTAAAATCGCACTTCCGGGACAGGTGCGGTTGAATTGTAAGGTTGGTAGTACCGTTGTATTTGGGCTGGGACATTTCTCGGAACGTTAATTGTTACTCAATTTCTTTCAATTGAAAGCATCGAGTCGATTCGGGATAATCGATTCCGTGTTTTCGTTGACTCGTTTTAATTTTGTGTTTAGGTTTATTTAGTTTAAGTTATTTATAATGACAGCGTCACGGCAGGAGTTGGCTCAGCAGCTCCGGTGGTTCACCGGGCTGCTTGCATTGGTAGATCGGCCTAACCGGGAGGACGCCTTGGAGACGCGTTCGAAAGAAATGCAGGCTCGTTTCTTGTTGGCCGAGCAGTCGGTAACCGCTCTATTGTCAACCGACCCGGTCGGGGAGAAGGAGCTGGCCCTCCACGCCCAATATGTCAAGGATCTGGAGCACATCCAAGACATTTACGACGAGGTCCTTCAGCGGGTGAAGGACATCGAGCGACTGCGGGAGGGGAAGCCTGTTGCGCGCCCCGCTTCGCTCCACACCCCTGGACCCAGCGCCATGGGAAGATTGGGTGCCCTGGAGGTCCCGCATTTCACCGGATGTATGCGGGACTGGGCTGGATTCCGGAACATGTTTTTGGCCTTGGTGGATACTCGGAAGGATTTCACCAAGGCCGAAAAGCTGGCATATCTCCGTTCCTTCCTAGACGAAGAACCCAGACAGCTCGTACAGCATCTGGAGCTGCAGGATGCGAGCTACGACACCGCCATCCAGCTGCTGGAGAAGCGGTACGAGAAGCCGCGTCTTCAGGCGGACGCGCACGTGACCTATCTGCTGGGATTGCCGAGGGTCAACCATAGGGCTCAGCTGAGGGCGCAGCTGATCACCCCGCTCACCGTGTCCTTAAACGGGTTAAGGACGCTCGGACTGCCCGTCGACCAGTAGTCCTTCCTTCTTCTGCACATCGTTCTGGCCAAGTTGTCGCAGGAGATGAGGGACAAGTTCGAGCGGAATCGACTGGTCCACAAGGATCTCGGCAGCGTTCTGCCCTCGATAGGGGAACTTCTGGAGTTCCTGGAAGAGGAGGCTGGCCTGTTGGAAAACCAGCTAGCCTCCCAGGAGGCTCCGACAAGTGCGCCGGCCCGCACTTCCGGAGTCTACGGCGCCCAGCCACCACGCAACCCAGGGAAGGGTCGCGGCAGGCTGGTGGCTGCGGCCGCCATCAACCCCGGTTCTGGATGCCGGGTTTGCGGACAGCAGCACTTGGAACAGCTATGTCCAGCAATTCTCGGGCTGCCCACACAAGAGCGCCGAAACCTCGTTCGGACACGAGGATTGTGTTATGCCTGCCTGGGAGGACATAGGTATAATGAGTGTCCCCAGGCGAGGCCTTGCGATGTGTGCGGCGGACCGCACCATCGCTTACTGTGCACCCGTAGTGCTGAGGGCTCAGCACCGGTTCGGGAGAGGGGATCTCCCACGGGTGGCGGTTTGGGGCCGGGGTCAACTCCGCCTCCGGAAAGACGGAGTCCGCCACGGCCGCCACACTACAACCTCTCGTACACCCCGGCTCAGGTGAGTTGGGGACCGCCGGAACGGAGCCAGGTTCTGGCTACAACCCGGCACCCGGCGCGACCAACACCAGGAGTTGGTGCCTCTAAGGGCCACTGGGTACAGGGAGCCCCACCTCCGGACCTAACACCCGGATACTCGTACGCGTATCCTCCGCCGCCGTTACCGGAACAACAACGACATGAGAACCGTCAACAGTTCTCACCGGTACTGCACGAGTACCCGAGGTTGGAATACCACCCACCCTATCACCGGTATGGTAGGGCAGCTGGATACGCACCACCCCGGATGGTGGCCTGCACGCGTCCGACTTACTGGCCGAGTCATCACGGTTCGACAGGGTCGGCTGCTGGCTCTGACGCGTGACTAGCCTGTGGTCGGGCTACGTCGGAACCGAGGACGGTTCTTTTGCCCATCGCGCAGGTATGCGTTTGGGGACCTAGGGGGGACTTCGTCCGGATACGAGCCCTCCTAGACACTGGGGCACAGGGCTGCTTAATTACTACGAGGGTAGCGAGGCGCCTACGTCTGGAGTGCGCGCCTCCCTCAGTTCCGATTCGGGGAGTCGGAGATACAGAAGTGGGGGGTCTGTCCGGTCAGACCCACATTTTCTTCTCTCCTGTGCATTCCGCTTCGATACGGATTGCGGCGGTCGTGATCGTACTCGACAATCTGCTGGGTTAGCATCCACCGACAGACATTCCGCGGGACGCAATGTCTGACACATCAGGTCTCATGCTGGCAGACCCTCATTTCGAGGAGCCGGCTCCGGTGGACCTCATTTTGGGAGCGGATGTACTGGGCTGGATCCTTTTAGGGCCTCAGCGGATTCTGGGCCGCTCTTCGTTGGTAGCTATACCTACCATCTTTGGACACGTTTTAATGGGACCGGTTTTCGACCAGGAGACGCGGGATGTCTCACCTGTCGTCGCTACTACCTCCATCGCTAGGACGATGCAAAAATTCTGGGAACTGGAAGAGCCTCCCATGGTCTCCCGTCTGGATCCGGAGCATGTGGAGTGCGAAACCTTTTATAAGGATCACACACGCCGGATGGCGTCGGGTAGGATCGAAACTCGACTGCCCTTTATCGACTGTCCCCCTCTCTTGGGAAAATCGAGGGCGTTGGCAGAGAAACGACTCTTGTCCATGGAGCGTCGTATGTCTCGCGATCCGGTGCTTCGGGAAAAGTATATCGAGTTCATGCGAGAATACGAGGCCTTGGGGCATATGTCGCGGGTGACTGTCGACTGGACAACGACAGATCATTTTTTCTTGCCTCACCACGCGGTGTTGAAGGCCTCATCTGGAAAACTACGGACTGTTTTTGACGGATGGATGTTACGCGTTGGAGGTCGCCTCAAAAATGCCGACCTGCCCTTCGGTAGCCGTCATCCTCTGCTACTCCCCAAAGGAGGACCTTTGGTAGAACTGGTGGTCTCGGATAGACACCTGAAAAACGCTCACGTGGGGTGTAATGCGTTACTGGCAATATTACAGAGGGAGTTCTGGATTTTGTCCTCTCGGAGAGTGGTTCGCAGCGTGTTATTTAAGTGTGTGGCTTGTTATCGGGTGAAGGTCTCCACTATGCAGCCACAGATGGGGGATCTCCCTTCTGACCGGGTTTGTCAGACTACTAGGCCGTTCAACGGGGTCGGTACGGATTTTGCTGGACCGTTTCTGGTGAGAACCACAGCCTATCGTAACACTAGGGTCACGAAAGCATACCTGTGCGTTTTTGTCTGCCTGGCCACTAAGGCCGTCCACCTGGAAGTGGTTTCAGCTCTGTCTACGGAAGCCTTTGTCGCCACGCTGGATCGTTTTGTTTCGCGACGGGGTTTACCTTCTCTCATTCGGTCCGACAACGGTACCAACTACAGAGGCACTGCCAACTACTTAAAAGATGTGAACGATTTTCTGGATAAAAATTGTAATAGCATAAGTCAAGCTCTCGCACAGCGGGGAATCACATGGCGATTTAGTGTGCCAGCCTGTCCCCACTGGGGCGGGATATTTGAAGCCGCGGTAAAATCGGCAAAAACCCACTTGCGCCGGGTAGTCGGGGAAACTACCCTCACGTATGAGGAACTTACAACTGTGTTTTGTAAGGTTGAGGCGGTTCTCAACTCGCGTCCGCTTTGTCCACTCTCCTCTGACGCAAATGACATGGAAGTCCTGACCCCTGGTCATTTTTTGGTCGGTCAGCCACTCACTGCCCTGCCTGAGTATCCCTGGAAGGATGAACGCAGACACCGGATGTCTCGTTTTCAAATGATACAACAAATGAGTCAGGACTTGTGGCGTCGTTGGTCACTGGAGTATCTGCATTTATTGCAGCAGCGTGTAAAGTGGACAGACCGGACGTCGCCCCCTTCGGAGGGGGATCTGGTTTTATTAAAAGAGGCTAATTTGCCATCGTTATTTTGGAGACGAGGTCGCATTTTAAAGTTAATCTGGGGCGCGGACGGGACTCCGCGTGTGGCGCAAGTGTTGGTTGATGGATCGGTGCTAAATCGCGCAGTCGCGACCTTAGCTCGATTACCGGTTGACTAGTTTAAGATTTCAGGCTAGAAAGCGGTACGTCCGCTTTGGGTGGCGGGATGTTGCAAATAAACAGGCATTTATTTTTGTTGGAAATAAAAATTTTATTTGTATTATGGACGGATCGATTTGGGAATCGATTATCGAGATTCAATTTATTTAGTGGCATAATGGCCCCATCACTAATTGTTCTTCTTTTTTTTTGTTGGTACACTTGTCTCGGGAAGGCAACAATGGCTGGTTTATAGGTTATCGTGTGTTGATAATTAAATAGATTTTAAGCAGTAATAAGGGCATTTGGAGCCGTATTACTCTAATTAAGTGTATTGTGCAACCTGTGTTTTGTGTGTGTGTACGTCGTAAGCGAATCGCATCGGGAGTACAATTCGCCGCTGTCGACGTCTCCGCTGCTGGAGAAAGCAGGTATTTCCTCGGTGGAAAAGTGCACTTGGGGTAGTTTGGGTGTGATTAGGGAGCCCAAGAAGACCCGGACTCGGATTCCGGCCCCATCAGATCATATGGATCCCGTTCTGGACGGCGGGAGCGGCATGGAACTGTGAGTGGATTTTGTAGATTTTAAGGTGTAACCTAATTTTAAACAGTAGCATAGTGTGTGTTGTGGGTTTCCGCAACAGTAGCAATAATTAAATTATTGTTTTTAGTGTGTATCTCCGCCGATCGCGCGCTCATTAGCATTATCATCAGCAGTTATTAATAGCATTATTGTGACATCGTAATAAACGAAGTATTTTCTCTTCAAGTTTTATCATTCATACAAACAACAACAGATTCCTATCATAAATCATACAAGATGTATGGGTTTAGCAAGAACTCATATACATACTATTGTTTGTTTTAAGTGTGGCAAAAAAGGTGTTCGTTCCCCAGATAGTCCAAATAGCAATAAAGTAGACAATCAAAAAATACTAAATAACCAGAATCGAATAATCAAACACATTACTGGTCATTATGTGTCTCTGATCCTGGACTCTAAAACTTATTCTTCTAGTCCTTTTGTCTCTGTTAATGTCAGTAACAAAAGTATTGTTGGTTTTTTGGACACTGGTTCTTGCATTAGCATTTTTGGAAATAAAATTTAAATTATAAACCGACTACTTGTGATCCGATACAGCTTTCTACAGCTGGCGATCAGGAATTTTTAGCTAAATCATTTTTAAATCTACCATTGACTTTTAATAATCAGATACACGTTATTAAACTTTATATTGTACCTGAAATACAAAACAATCTTATTTTAGGAATGGATTTGGAGCTGGATCGTTTTGTCCTAGACACTTCTCAAGAGCCTAATCTAGCTAACATCATTTTGGATCGCGCTGTACCTATTGCGGCTATAGACGATACTAACCAAACCGTACCTGCTATGACGGATTCTTGGTATTTAAAAATATTTAAGGGTTGTAATTCATCTCCTACATCTTTTTCAAATTGTAAAATAGCTAATAATAAATTGTATCATTTTATAAAAAGCATGAATCCTCTAACTAGAGAGTTCGAATGGAAGGAAGTGGTTCCTAGTAAATCCAGGCCGGATATCATAACTGAAAATTATGCCAGTCCTACTTCTGGATATTTAAAAAAATTTAAAACTTTAAAAAGAATATCCTTAAACTATTTTTGGCCTGGTATGCATAAAGATATGGTTAGTTTTGTCAATAACTGTGATGCGTGCAATTCCCGTAAACACGCGCATTCATGCTAGACTAGATTTTATGGTTCGTCCTAAATAAAGTCACATGCTAGAAACTGTGGTCCTCATAATCTTCGTCTTTAATGTTGGTGATATTGTCTGGCGTAAAACTTATTATCAGAGTGACAAAGTTAAACGGTTTTCTAAAAAACTCGCACCCAAATACATAAAGTGTAGCATTAAAGCGAAATTGTCACCCTTGGTATATGAACTCGTCGACATGCAGGGTAAAAACATTGGTTCTTGGCACGTCAAAGATTTTAAATTGATTTTTTTTTAAAGTAATATTTACTTTAAAAAAAAGCTAACAAACAATTCTAAAAAGATTTTATTTTATCGAAATATATTAATAAATAGTGACAAAATTAATACAATTTAAACTGAACCAATATGGAAATAAAAGCTTTAAATTGGGTCTAAAACAAGTGTTATCATAATACAAATTTATAAAAATACAAAAATGAAACTATAATGGGTATAACATTGTGACTAAAACAAATGTTAGTCAAATTGAAGCTTAAAACTATATAATAAACCTAAACTAGTATAAAATTATTATATAAAAAATTCAAACCTTTGATTTAGATAACATTGTATGTACAATAAACAATAGTGTTGACTAGATCAGAGCACAAACTAAAATAAAACAAAACTTATAATTAAACAAAACCTTTAATAAAATACAACTTTAATTAAAATAAATATTGTTAAGTTGTTTATTATAACTAATTTACTATATACTTTTTACTAAATCAAATGAAGTTCAATAAAATAAACAAAAAATAAGAAAAAAAAATTTGACACCTTCATTATTGGTGTATTTTAAATCTGCATTAAATTTTTGCTGTTTTTTTTTTAAACAAAATTGCTTTTGGTAGTACTAAGGTAGTTGGTTGTTGCTGGTTCTATCCCAATTTGTATTCCTCCACAAAAAAAAAACATTAGAATCTACCGGACTGGTCATTCTCAATTGTATTTTTTTTTCAATTATTATTAATTGAATCTCTTTACCTTGCATTTTTGTTAGTTTTCTGCAGGACCTCTAAAGTCTTGTTTGTTAGCTATACCTACCTACTGACAATATTATTGTGGGGATTTTTAATACAGTTGTAAATGTTTCGAATGATAACAATTCTGGAAAAATATTTAACACCACTAAAGTCATATTTGGGTGTTAATAACCTAAAATATAGCACCCTAGTGGTAGGGTGCGGTCATAAGTTAGTTTTTATTATGACTGCTTTATGCTCGGAAATTCTGAATGGACCAATTTGAAAGGGTAAAATTTTGTGAAATGTGATGGATGTAGTAGAATATGGTCTTTAGTTTTTGTAAAGAGGATTGTTGTAAAAAGGGGTATAATATGTAACACATGATATATTATTAAAGCCATGATTAAAGTGTATGACAAACAGTAAAGTTATTTTGAACTCCTCCTAAACGGCTGGACCGATTTGGATGAAATTTTCAAGTGTTTAAGTGGATTCGAGAATGGTTTAGATTTGCAATTAGATCGCTGCTATAGGGGTCCATCATGGGATACGGGTGTTCTTAAGCGGCCGAATGATATGTTTGTTTTGTTGTCATGGAAACTGTCAAAGCGGTACGAAGTCCGCCGGTCAGCTAGTAATAATATATAACTAAACAAGATAAATAGATAGGAATAAAGACATTAAACAAATACAGTATAAACAAAGTAAGACTAATGTGACAGATACACTGACAGCTACTAAACAGTGTTGTACCCTCAACGTTTTATAAGTCGATATGTATTAAGAGAGTGCTGTAATTAATTCCGAATCTATGGATTCACGAAATTATTAAATTAACAAATAACAATTAAAATAAATAATGTTTTTGTAGAAGAAGCACATAGTAATTTTACGGGCTACACGTACACTTTGTCACATCAGCATTTACGCCACATGCATTAATTTAGGTCATTAGAAAGTTAGTTCGTCATCGGTAATCAATCACGCCGCGCGTACTCATATTCATATCATTTTAGATCAGTAGTTATTATCAATTATATTTTCTAACACTTTATCAAGACTTTCACTTCTTTTAGTATTATCATAAGAGGTGTACAAACCCGTACAGTAATTATCATTGTTTTTTTCTACACTAGATAAAGTAAATGGATGTTATAGTTGAGTGAAGCCTTGGACTATTTTGTTCATTCCTTTTGTCCATTGCTATAATAATTCTCTCGCGGTCATCCTTCGATCTATGGTTAGTGTCTAATCGGAACCCTGAAGACCTAGATTGCTTCGAGAATGTTCTCAGAGTAATGCCGGTTATTTATGGGTAGCTGCGGGGTGCACGCTGCTCTTTTTCTATTACCACACCGGCCAGGCAGTCAGTCTCATTTGTAGACATTTGTTACTGTATTTTTTATATTATATATTATATTATTATATTAAATAACCCCAAACTTGGGGTTCATCTACCGGGCAAGGAACACAACCTGCGCTCACCCTACCTGCTTGCATTCCGGGGCAGTACAGCGGCGGATCCAGAGCACCCGGATCCAGAGCTTACCGGCGCAGACTACGGCCCGGATCTAGCTAGGCTGACCTAGGCGCCGAACTGCGCACGCGTTCTTTTCTCTGCTAGAAACTAAGTCCTCTTTTAGATCACGCGACAACACTGAGCACTACAGCGAACGACGACACCCATCCTTGAGAGAATAAATTTAGTTATTCCAGATCTTTTCTTTTATTTCAGAAAAGAATGATCGTACTTTTCTGAAACTGGGGTGCCTAACAACCCAGCGTTTCATAATTTAATGTATTTTTAGGCATAATTTAAAAAAATTAATAGCATTTTGCACTCCTTCTGTATCTAAACTATTAGGTGTGCGAAATTTCATACTCCTCTGTCCGCGCAATTTTCGTATAAAGGGGTACAAAGTTTTTGCTTCACGTATTAACTTAGAGATAACTTTTACCTTAACTAACAGAAACAAAATATCAAAAAATTGGAATAAAATATATTATTTGCGGTACTTATATTTAAATATAATATAAGTTAAATATATTTTTGCTACGAACAAAAACAACATTAAATACAACAACTTACACTTTCAGCGCTGACAGTCCCGGCCCTGCTATTTGGTTCCGTCATAAAGATTCGTCGAAGCCTATGAGCGCCTACGAAACGTCGAAAAGAATTTCAGCGCATTCTCTATGCATTAACTGACTGGGCTGTTTTTTTGTTAACAGTGTGACAAATGCAAACACACCTCATAGAAAATGTTCTATTCTTGAGTTGTATCATTTATGCACTACAATAATACTGAATAGCTGTAGCCAGATCTCTGGCGAGGGCTAGTTGTGATATTAGAATCTTCCAATGAACATTTCTTCATTTTATAAACCATTGTTCGTAGACATCGTTTGCAAGCAGAGTAGAAGTGGACTTATTAGTATCGTTTGAAATCCTTGAAATTTCGCGTTTTTCACTGGCATTTTCGAATAATCTAATTTATCTGTATTTTAACGTAAGTTCGATATTCATTGACTTTTATCATGTGTTACTTCTTTCTTCTTTTATTTCTTTTTTTTAATTAATAAATAATAGCTTTGATGGCTATGGCATAATTTTTAAAATTACCAAAACTTATTCACAGCTTACTTTTTCCTTACGTGTCTTTCTTCTTCATTTCAATTAATTGACAACTTTAAACAATGTAATATCAACCATCCAACCGTCATACTGTTTAAGTTTGAAATCGTCCGATAATCGAGCTTAAAGATTCGCTATTAGCAAGGTTGCGGAGACTATGTACTATATACGGTGGGTCACCGCCGCGACACTGTTATAAAACGGCCCTACATTGTGACGACATTGCCCTGCGAAAATGGATTCCCACCTAAACAGACGTATGGTTGTAGAACACGGGCAGTATCGGCGCGGTATCGCACCACGGCCGCCGCCGATAAGCGTGACGGATCACGCCCCCGCCGATAGCGCGTAATGGAGCACGATCACGCCGATAGCCACGCCACTATCTTGAATGATTCCTTAATGTTGCGCTTTCAAGATAGTCCTTTTACTGCAGGCCGCTGACTAATTAATTAAAACGTTTACAAAAAACCGTAAACTGCTGTTAACTAATAGAACGATCAAACGTCTGCTTGCCTTTTCAATTATTTTCTCTCGACTCGTGATCCAATTGAGATTTGTTAATGAATCCTTTGCTACTTAAAACTTAATTTCGGTTAAGTGCGTACGTAAGGAACTAATGCGGAATGACTTTCATCTATGTACTAATTATATAAGTGAAAAACGTAATTATTCAAGGTAGCTGTAATTCAAAAAAATAAACGCCACAGTAGCCGGGTGGTTTAATTTCCAGGTCGGGCATACGAATCCAGTACAACAATATCTTTAGGATGATGTAGAATGCATCCGAATTGTATGCGGAGTACCAAACTGTTGGCTTTGAAGCCATTATTTGCAAAAACTGCCTTCTTGATCAGCAGAGTGAGAAATAGTTCCAACAGCATCCTTATGACATTGGATTGCTTCACATCACCGCTCTGGTGGTCCTGTGTACAAAGAGTGGCAATCACGGGGACTTACTTATTCTCGTGATAAGTCATAAACTAACCCTTATGGATGAAAAAAATATTATAATGTGTTTCGGATTTTTCGATGCCTGGGCTATTTGGCAAGTGTGGTGATTACGTCAATATCCATCAATTGTAGCGTTGACTTCATTTCAATGATAGAGGCTTTTGCCCAGCAGTGGGATAGTACTTTTTACTTTACTTTTACTTTAAATGTAGTGCGTCCTTGGAGCGATTCATCGTAATGTCAAGCGTGAAGGCTCCCATTGGTAGTATCGGGTGGTATCGGTACATGCACCGTAGCTGTGAACTGTATGAATCGTGGTTTTAAGGCGTGGTCACGGCATTGGCACGCCTCTCGCTGAATAATGACTGCTCACACGTCAATCAAATTGGAATCGTTTTATTTCACACGGGTTACATTTATAAACTCGTCCGTGCTAAAGTGGGGATTTTACTTGACATTGTTTGTTTTGATTAGATGAGAGGTTAACTGCAATTGCACTACATGGTCAATACATTTTTGACGTCAGCGAACGAAGCTATTATCTATTATTATGCTGTAAATATCTCCTTCTTATAAGTCTTTATTAGGTTTCAAACACTACATTGAACCGAATACAAACATTTTGAAGACGCTCAAGTTTATTTAGCTGGTCCTCTGTGAGATCAAGATAGCAGGCGTCAGCATAATCTAGAACTGGAAGCAGCACAGATTGCGCTAGCGCAATTTTAGTGGCAGTGGGTAAAAAGTTGCGCAGCCTCCTCAAGGATGCTGACGATGCATAAAGCTTGTGGCTAACAGCTTGCAGTTACGGCCCCCAACCCAAGTAACTATCAATGACCACACCCAAATTTGTGACAGATTGACTGAAAGGAATGTCCAAGCCATCAAAGTTCACTTTAGGGACGGTTTCCCAGTCGACCCTTGAGAGCAATCTGGAACTGCCAACTACTATAGTCTGCGTTTTACCAGGATTGACTCTAAGACCGAAGGCTCGACCCCAATCAACGATAAGTCCCAGATTGGCATTGGTGGTCAATATAGCTTCGGAAAGATTGACCAGTGGTGCCTGACAATATATTTGTAAATCGTCTGCATATAAGTGGTAGGAAATAGAAAACCTTTCTGAAATAGTGTTGATGAAGGTTGCAAATAGAAGAGGAGACAATACGCCACCTTGAGGGACACCAGCCGTCGAGTCACACCATGAAGAGAACTTATCTTCAAGACGAACTCGCTGCCTTCACCCGTTCAGATAACTTTGAAACCAATCAGTTGCCGTTGAAGATATATTAAGTGATCGAAGTAAAGCTAAAAGAATTTCAAAGTTAACGGTGTTGAAGACATTGCTGAAGTCAAGCAGAGTTAGCACAGTTAAGTGGCCGTTTTCCATTCCAAGGCGGATGTCGTCGGTGATCTTAATCAAAGTAGTGACAGTGCTGTGGCCTGGACGGAAACTGGATTGGAATGGGTTAAGAAGATTATGACTAGAAAGGAATTTACTGATTTGGTTGTGGACAAGGCGCTCGAGGACTTTGGATAGAAAAGGAAGAATGGAAATGGGTCGGTATTCAGTAAATGATTTAGGGTTACTTTTTTTGGGTAGAGGAATTATTTGAGCGTCTTTCCAAGAGGATGGAAATACTGCATTTGAAATAGAACTGTTAAAAAGGAATGTTAGGACTGGAAGGATGATGTCAAGGATCGGCACTAACATATTGCGGCTAATACCGTCACTACCCACCGCATTGGAAGTTATTGATAACAAGTTCTTCTTAACATCGCAATCCGATAGTTGGTCAAATGCAAAGGGAGTAAAATTAAAAACCGGTATGGTAGACAATTTGTGCAACGTAGTGGCTTTGTCGGCATCACTGATAAACGATGAAGAGGAGAAATGGAGATTCAGTGTATCAATATTTATATTATTTATAATAGAATTATGTCTCGCCTTACCAATTCCAAGCGACCTAAGAAATTTATCTAATAATCACACAAAAAAATAAAGTACTTGCACTCTGAACTATTTTTGACGTTACGTACACAGAACAAACAGAAATAGTGTCCATCTTATTAAATGTTATGAAGCCAAGACTACTGGAGTCACTCGTTGTTATTATGACAAAGCTGAAGTCATAATTTATATAACTTACTATAAAACATAAAACTTTCTCAATCGACAGATATTACAGCTTATCATTATTGGTTCATTTATTTCAATTATAGTCCAAACAAGATAAAAGCTAGATCGACATTCAGGATTCCAGTGCTAGGTCATAATAAATTGAAAACTAATAACTTTATACCATAGTTACTTCAGAATTTCCTATTTAACACTTCTCACAATAACTAACTACAATTTAGTATCTAATATAGCAATCTTTCCAATGGTAAAGTAATTAGTGGTAGTGTTATTTGGACAGATGAGGCAACATTCACGAGGTCAGGACTTTCAAATGTTTATACCGATCACGTTTGGGCTCGCGAGAATCCACACGCTTCATGGCAGGGCAGATTCCAACACCAGTGGCGGCTGAATGTGTGGGCTGGCATTTATGACGGGCATGTCATTGGTCCCGTCATTTTTCCATCACGTCTGAACGGTGGCAACTACCTAACGTTTTTACAAACGGAATTCGAAGAGGCGATTGACGACTTTCCTGTGGCCGATAGGGATTATTTTGACAACCAAAGGAACATGGTGTTTTAGCACGATAGAGCTCCGGCTCATTTTGCTCGCGACGTGAGAGAGTATCTCAACGTTCGCTTTCCGCGAAGATAAATCGGCCGTGGGAGACCGGTGCTATGGCCGGTCGTACTCCGGACCTCACACCCTTGGACTTCTTCTTATGGGGTTATGTTAAGGACAGAGTCTATTTCTCCGATTACCTAACGGTTTTCGAGATGGAGCAGCGTGTAAGATCGGTGTTCGCGTCAATAACACCAACGATTTTGCGAAATGCCACACAACCCATATCCCGACGAGCGAGGTTGTGCATTAGCAAGGCGGAGCTCACTTTGAGCCGTTCCTGTAAATTTGACGTTCAATACGAAAGTTTAGGTTTCTTCGTTAGGTTAGGTCTTTTAAAATCTTCCAAAACTCGACTTGTAATATCTATCTAATCGAATTCTGTACATTTTGTTAGTATGTCTCTTTATCGTTTCACGAATTAGGTAATAATATTTTTGGCACGTATGTATGTGTCAGAAGTACAGATGAACTTATAAAATTATTAGTGTAAAAGATACAACTTCTTTTTCTCAACTCCCATTCAAAATGAATTGATCAGTGATTTATTTATTTTGTATGAGAGTTGAGAAAAAAGTTGTTTGTTTTACACTAATATTTTTACAACTTCATCTGCACCTCGGGTACATACATACCAGAAAGTATGATTTCACCTTTTTGTGAAGAATTGTTTCAAACAACTCTATAAATTTTAAGACAGGAACAAAAATATAAATATAACATAATAACTAAATAAACATTAACTATATATAATAACTATAACTTAATAAACATTAAAAACTTATAATGTAGTTATAACAATTATTATTATAGCCCAAGCCACACAGAAAGCAGCGCAACAAAATAAATAATGCGGCGCGGCGCAGCACGGCTGTCATAATTATGTCAAAATGTATTGAACGCTCCCGTTCCGTGACGCGGTGCGGCGCAACGCGGTGCGGTACGAGAGCCGCAGTACAGCGGTAACTCCGGAGAGCAGCACGCGTACTCCTATGGAGGAAGGGAAAAGGTGGGATAAGGTCAAAGAGTTCTACAGAGCACTTGCCGTAGTATAAGCGGTAGAAGACGCTGAGTGACGCTATATCTCTACGCAATTGCAGGGGCTCGAGAGCATTAGTGACCTCTGCATTGCCGATAATGCGTAAAGCGCGCCGCTGCAATCTGTCCAAGGCATCGAGAAGGTACTTTGCGGAACCGTCCCAAAGGTGCGAGCAATACTCCATGCAAGATCGCACCTGTGTCTTGTACAAAAGGCACAACTGATCCGGCGTGAAGAATCGCCGCACCCTGTTCAGGCCACCGAGTTTACGTGACGCTGTTTTTATTACGGCTTCGATATAGTCGTTCTGGTTCAGATCGCAGGGAATCTCCATTGCGAGCATGTTAATACTGCACTGCAGGCCAAGTGATGTGCCTTGAAGAGAGGGAAGGGGTAGGGGAAGGAATGGCTACGTTTTGCCGTGAACGCGCATACTTGTGTTTTCTTGGCATTGAACTCAACAAGGTTATTGGAGCCCCATTTAGATATGAGGTCCAATACTTGATTGAGCTATTGAGCTCAATCGAGATTGAAGAGAAACGAGTAATTCTTGTCATTGGACAAGAATTACTCGTTTCTCTTCAATCTCGACTTGCCCAGCCGCTGGGTGACCGTTATACCCACCGTGCACTGTACTATCATCTGCATAGCAATGAATATTTCCAAGTGGAAGCATATCATTGATATGCAGAAGGAACAGCGTGGGGGATAGAACGGACCCCTGAGGGACACCAGCGTTCACTGACATGAATTGCGAAACACATCCGTCTGTGAGTACTCGGATCCTACGCTCATGTAGGAAGCCAGCGACCCAGTTGCAGAACTGAGCAGGCAGACCGTATGCCGGGAGCTTGAAGAGAAGGGCTTTATGCCAGACCCGATCAAAAGCCTTGGCTATGTCAAGATTAACAGCCACCGACTCGCCCCCGAACCCCCCCCCCCTATTCCCCCAGAAATAACCGCCGGGACCGCACCTTCCGGTCACCAACCGGCACGACGGTACACCCCGAAATTATGCGTGGCATGGTGAGGCAACCTCACGAGCTGGTTAGGCTCTCTTGGGCCTCTGTACTGTGCCACGGGCCGCCAGCGAGACAGCCGTTTCTAAGGGTCTCCCTGGTCGGCGGGTTAACGAAGCCCTCCTCACACTGGTTTGACGGAAGCCTCCAAAGACCAAATGCATCGCAGCAACATCCACTCGAGCTCTGGTTATAACTGGCTGATCCCGAAACACGACCGACAGGCGGTCACTTGACGAGTTTTACACCATGCGTACGGTGGTCACTAACCAGACGGGCCAAGCTTTACCACGCAGTGGTAACAGCATATGGAAGCTCGAAAATCCGTTAGTCGCCTCTTACGACACCCACCGAAGGCGAGGGGCGGTGAAAAGTATTCTTTCTCTTTCACCACACGGTTAATAAGTATATATAAGTCGAGATAAAGGTGGTTCTAGGTCCAGACAATGCAGGCCATGGTGTTGTTGCTGATGCTATTTGGACCGGCGGCGTTGAAGATAATTTCTATAAAAGAAAAGTAATTATTTTAAAGTATGTACCATCCAGGGTAGTTATTTAAAGTTTACCAGTTAAATCAGGACCTTACCTGATTGTTTCGTTCTGACAAGTTTTCCACACATAACGTTGTTGTTTCACGTAACACAATTTTTTAATGTTAATATCAACTACAAATTACCAACATTCTAATAATAACAGTTTTGGAAAATATATTTATTAAAATTAATCAACACAATAAAAATAAAAATACAATTATGGGTAAATGTCACATTTCTAAACTTAGTCTTACTACGTTTATATAATGACTAATTGGAATTGCTTTTAAAAAATAATGTTTTAGAACAGTCAAACAATTAAATAATCAAAAATCAAATAATAGTAAATTTGATGATTTACTACTTGCCAATGGTTGCATACACAAAGTAATTAAATAAATAATATTTCGATAACCCAAGCAAGCAACACACTAGACTAGATTTCAATTGCACAATAGACACAGAACACACACCTTTATATACTTTGGTAAATACAATAATTGAAAAATTTGTCTTACTACATTTTTATATTTAATAGTCACTACATTTTGGTGTCTAATACAAACTTCAAAGCTGTAATTCTTTCAAACCAATAAGCTATTTTTCATTAAATTATAATGAAAATAAAAATTCAGAGATGTTGATAGTTAGTAGAAAACATCCAAACAACAAAAAGACGGTAATAGATGGGCATCTTTGAAGTCCGTAAAGCAAAGCACAGGTCAATAATGGAGCAATCAACATTCCAGTAAAACAAGCAATGATCAACGTTAGGGCGAGATAATCAGAGTCCAGAAACAAAACACTGTCGAGACGAGAGATAAAAATGAAAATCGGGAACGCACGCGTTGACACTACGAAATGCAAATTGCAACTGTGTAAGTAAACATAAACAGACAGCACGTGCAGGTTGCTCTTATTGGATGTCTATCTGTGAAGGGGCGGGGCGTGTGACGTCACTCGCCGAGACACGTTCAAAGCGTTTACGATACGATACGATACAAAGCGTTTTGAGTGTAAAGAGGACTACGGTGAACTTCCGCCACGTACCTATTATATTAATATACTAGCTGACCCGGCAAACGTTGTTTTGCCAATTATTTCTAGGGAATTTGTAGGGTAGAAAAAAATAACTAACTTATTGTAGTTAAGTGTGTGAGGATGTGTATATGAGTGAAAGAGGCATGGAGCGCTGTGAACGATGACAGAATATAAAAATAACAAAACACTAAACATTTATTTTTTTACTTTATTATAATTTAATTATTATAATTGGAGGAGCTCGATGGCGCAGTGGTTAACGCGCCCGGTCTGCGAGTGCTGAGGTTATGCAACTTTCGCAAAGGCCGGTCATCGGATGGGTGACCAAAAGTGTTTCATCTCGAGCTTCTCCGTTCTTCGGAAGACACGTAAAGCCGTTGGTCCCGGTTGCATTAGCAGTCGTTAACAACCACCAATCCGCACTGGGCCCGCTTGGAGGTTTAAAAGCCCGTTCTCCCTTTCCATCCATAGGGAAGGCCCAGCATAAAATTAGCTGATGATGATTATAATTTAATCCTTTAAATATCATTAATTACGACAATAACACTAACAAACAATATCAATCCATTAATGCTACCAGTGTGTGCAATATTTTTTGTTAGCCCATCTTTAGCTAACACAAACAAACTGGATGGTTTTGAAAAATAGGGGTGGGTGATAGAAGGGTGAAAATTTAGGGTTGAATGTATTTTTTGATGCCACATATTTTAAGCTAAAAAAAAATTAAAAAAAAAATCCAAAACGGTAAAAAAGTTTTTTGGGGTGGTCCACCCTTATCACTTAGGGGTATAAAAAATAAATTACGACCGATTGTCAGACCTACCGAATATACATATAAAATTTCATAAAAAACGATCGACCCGTTTCGGAGGAGTATGGCAACCTACATGTGACACGAGAATTTTATATATATTAGATAGAAGATAGAATATGTATACGTATTACTCTATCTTTATCTATCTATCTATATATATGTATATTTTTATACGTATGTGGAAAACCCGAGACACCTGCACGAATAATGCGCAAGATGCTATGATCTACGTGCGCCATATATTACTTTCACTTGCAACCCAAAATGGATAGAAATCAATAATCTGCCCCCTGACTATGAGCTCATAAAGCAGTATTATTGCAGTTGTGGAAAAGAGACGCGAGTATATCCGCCGCTACACGCGTCTCGTTTTCACAACTGCAATAATACTGCTATAATAGCTCGTGGTTACCCCCCTGTTATTATCCGGTCAATCATCCAGCGATCGTCATGACTTAACAGCACGAGTGTTCAAGCAGAAACTCAAAGCGCTTATGAACTTCATTGTAAAATATCATGTCTTCGGAGACGTACGATGTTGGATGTACTCTGTAAAATGGCAGAAGAGAGGACTGCCTCGAAAAAATAAGACCAGATGAAATTGACTCAATAATTTGCGCAGAAATTCCCGAAGTAAATCTAGAAATAGTGAAGAAGAACATGATTCATGGACCGTGTTGTAAACTCGAAATGCATTACGCGTACGCCGACCGATATTTTGACGCCTCGCAGGTGGCATTTTCTTTAAATCAATAACATTAAATGATGATGATGATAATGATGATGATCATTCCGACCGTTTTCGGCCATAGCGACCACTTCAACTCCTAGTCGGTTTGGTGACGCTGATGCACCCGAAGATGGCTTATGTAGCCGATCTTGGCAGTAAACTCTCGTGCACAATGAGGGCACGTGAGCACACCGCTTACATAGTTATAGTGAATGACTGCGGGTGGACGGGCCTTTAACTCGTCGCGCTTAGCGTCGAGGTCAGCTTTACGCTGCTCCTCAAACACTACGATAAACCTTCAAACACACGAAACACCGATATCTTTTGCAAAAAAAGCGGTAATGACAAAGAGTATTATAATATATTGGGATGACGTATTTTCCATTTGAAGTTGTCAAATGCTCTGTACGTCATTCAGTCACATTCATTCACTCACTCACTTTTCATAACATGATATTTAAAAAAATCATATTTTACTAAAAATGTCTTTTTTTCTTTTAATTTTCTTCTGTACAAACCTTGTCCTAACAATAACAAACTCAAAAAAAAATAATTATCCAATTTTGTGCAGTCGATCGGAAGTTATGCGCGTACATACATTTCAGTAATTCATTTTTATATAGATAAATAATGTACTAAAAGCTTCAAAATAATTAAGGAGGTCCTAGAAAAAAGATAAAATCGTGGGCACGTGAAATTTCTGTCAACAGGCAACCGTTCATATCATTATAAATGCTGATTACGCATTTATACAGGTTATGCTAGCCCTACGATTTTATTTTTCTAGGGCCTTCTTAGTTATTTTGTAGCTTTTAGTAAGTACATTATATCATTGCCTTGCTTTTCAATAAAACCGTTAAACTTAAAAAAGAATTACCTATTTTTTTATTTTCAGGTTTTTCTTTTTATTTTTTTTGTACCATTATACTACTTGTCAAGCCCTTTCTTTTGATACCCATATTGAGGTGATTGAACAAAAAATGTACTTAATGCACCATTTTGTGGAGGCGGCTATTTTGGATTTACAATGATACTGAATATACGTAATTGTATTGTCATCAGAACTAAAGGTGTGTTTTTAGACCAATCGGTCCAATTTTTAGATCAATCGGTCGACTGGAAGGGGCAAAATTTTAAGTAGGTACAAAATTTGACCCAACATCAACAACAACACAACAAACAGGTCAAGCTAAATAAAACCGTTTAAAAAGTAAAAACAGTTCTATGTTCCAGGAAGCACGTAGGTAATGCAGATCAATAACTTTGAACCATGTGAGGTTCCACAAGTAGGTTTGTAAATCAATAATACAAAATGGGCGATCATTGACCTAAAAGTATAAATAAACATTGACCCTTGCATTAATTCACAACAAGCTGAAAATTCACCGGTTTTCATGGTGTCGCCATCTCTGAGGTCCCGGGTTCGATCCCCGGTCAGGTCAATTTAGAAATTGTTGTTTGTCTAAATTGTCTCGAGTCTGGGGTTTTCTATGTATAAAAAGTATGTATGTAAGTATTTTAAGTATGTTTATCCGTTGTCTAGTAACCTTTTAACGAGTTTCATAACGAAGCTTCTCTTGGGCTAGATAACTTTGTTTATTTATTTATTTATTTAATTCACAGGCACGTAAGGGATACCACTCTAACGAAATCCTGAAAGTCCCCATTGATCCCATGTGTGCAAAAAATTTTATTCAAGTCAAAGGTCGCAAAAATGGGGTTTTTAGATTTTTTGCCCAAATGGTTAGTTTTACGATAAAAATAGCTAAGACTTAAATTGTAGATCAGGTAATTATCTACTAAAATTGTCTTTATACTTTTTTTTCTAAGATTTACCATTCTGAGAAAAAGCCATTCGAAAATTAGCTGGAGCTGTGTTCTCCATAATATGCATGAATGAATGAATGAATGAATCTGAACATTATTGGACGCGTACTAATTTAAGTAAAATTTTAAGTTGAATACATTTATAATGAGTAATTCTGAGAAATTGAGTTGAAAAGAATCCGTCCTTTCTTTGATGTAACCACGTCGTGGCCTTAAGCAACATCTGTCTGCTGTTCAATTGTCTACTCGGGTATACTCTACCTGCTCTCTATAGGCCTAACGAAATACCGTTAGTCTTTAATGTATGTCTTTTTTCCCTCGTTCGTATTAAAAACTCGTGGTTATTGCTAATACTATTTTTTAAAGTATGTGCTGTATTCAGTTTCTTTCTCGGAATTCGCTTTCTTCTTTCAGTCTATGGTGCTCCAGCAAAAATCACCTACATTGATAAGTATCGTTACTTATCTATTGCTAAACAATCACGTAATAAAAAAAACGTGTGCAATTAGCTTGTCTTCCTCCAAACTCAGCTTCTGCTCAGCAACTATCGAGTGTATTACCATGTTCAAGTGTGGCTTTGGCAATGCACTGGAAGAATGGGGTTGGAAGCTAATTGACAATATACTGGAGCCAATCCATACTCTATTTCCGCCTGCACCAGAGAAGATCCTTAACACCTTTTTTTGCAATTGCAAAAAGGGGCGTGGTTCAAAACGCAGCTGCAAAAAAGTGGGCTTATTTTTTGTTCAACAACATGCATCAGTTGTCAAGACCAGTCGTGTTCAAACGTTGAACTTTCAACAGAAGAAGTACCTTTCAATTAAACAGTACCGAGTCTTTATACATATTTTAGTGTTGCTCACCGACCTTATAAAGTGGCCTGAGAAATATGAGAATGCTGAAGAACGAGATAGAAGGTTACTAACACTGAGGAAAAATATTCCTTTGACTATAGCTCCAACATTTAGAATAGTTACACACAGTGTCAAACATCAGTTAGTTAGGTTGTTTAATTGTCTTTCCACTCAACTAAAGTCAATAGGTAATGTACATTTATTTAAAAAGCAACTTTAGTGCTTTTTGTTAGAAATTTCTTTTAGCGACTTAGTTGTTCTTAAACCAGACACAATAGAAATTCAATTGTTCTAGGGTACTGTGGTTACATTGGGCGTCCAAGTAACTACGACATAAAGTAATTTATTAGACTAATTAATTTTGGATATAATTTTATGTAAATTTAGATTATGATTATATTGCGTAATATTTGTACTTTTTACTGACATGTCACATTTAATTTGGTTGGATTACTAATATTGGTATGTATATTTGTTATTGGTAAAGAATATTTTTGACATTTATTTTTACAGAATTTAAATTAGATAAAATTATTAATATTGTTATATTCTTATATTTTCATACTTTGCATGTATGTATTTCCAACACAAATGATTTTGTTCAGGAATAAATTTATTTTATTTTATTTTTCCATTAAATTAAAAATAGTTTAATAAATTTCCTCCTAAATATAAAATTAATATGAAACTGAAGCGAAATTTAACTCTTCTAATTTTGTTTAATAATAATAATAATGGTAAATGCTTTTCTTTCTTTCTTTCTTTTTTTATTTCTTCTGTTCAAGTAATATTACATAAGTTTTACTTGGTATGCCTAGTATATTCTGATATTCATATTTTGTTTCTATATAGATAAGAAAGCAATAGCAGGAACGTAATTTAAAGATTTACATATTTTTAGATAACAGATTTAGCATTTACCTTGTTATAATATATTGTTATTAGATACCTGTGAGGAGATCGAAGGCGCAGTGGTTAACGCGCCCGGTCTGCGAGTGCTGAGGTTATGCAACTTTCGCAAAGGCCGGTCATCGGATGGGTGACCAAAAGTGTTTCATCTCGAGCTCCTCCGAGTTTCGGATGACACGCAAAGCCGTTGGTCCCGGCTGCATAAGCAGTCGTTAACACTCACCACACCTCACTGGGCCTGCGTGGTTGTTTTATGCCCGTTCTCCACATCCATCCATAGGGAAGGCTCGATCGCCAGCAGTAGGGGAGTAAAATGAGCTGATGATGATGATGATGATGAGATACCTGTATGTTGTGTGTACCTAAGTAAATAAGCATAGTGACGTTAGTGTGTTGCCCGCAGAGTGACCCGAACTTGCAAGATGAGGAGCAGCAGGCGCCGCATGCACGGGCTCACCGCCATGTTCTTGCTCACCGCGCAGCTCTTCAAAGGTAGGACTCACACTTATTTTTTGGATAGTTGCTGATTGCCTCATGGAGAATTTTCAGCGGCACCGGACTTTTTAAGGGGTGGCAAAAAACTCAAACAGCTTTAATAAGAAAAAAGACAAAGTTTTGAAAAAAATCCACGTGCGGGATTTGAACTCGCACCCCATGAAATGCCGGGTCAGGTGCAATACAAACTATACTATCGTGGGTCTAACCAACTCACAGAAATTTATCAACCTATCTACTCTTACGCTGCAAGCTAGGTCTGTTAAACAGGTTTGAAACGAAACACCTTCAGAGGTAGGTATTCTAGATGGAAAGGCATCACGCACTAGTGCTTGCCCCTTTTTTGACCCAGATTTTTTTTTATTAGCCTATTTTTGTGTCTCACTGCTGGGCAAAGACCTCCTCTCTGCGGCTCCACTCTTCTCTATTATCGGCTACCTCATACCACTCCGGCAAAAAAGTGCTCAAATCTTCCCCCAATCTCCGCTTTGGTCTGCCTCGTCTCCGTTGTCCATCACATGGAACCCAGTCAGTATTAAAGTTTTTTTTTATTTGAAATAGACTTAAAAATGGGTACACTACCTAAATACGAAAAACTTAATTCCGATAGTCATAATCACGAATTTCAAAACTCCGATAATGAAAAATCCGTGTTTCATAATTCCTATATGATAGATTCCTAGATAATATTAAAATCCGAAACTTAAAAATTTCGAACGTTTATAATCACGAAAATCAATATGCCGGATTTGAAGATACCGAACCATAAAAACTCCGAATTAATAATAATCCGCAATATCATAAATACGAATCCAGAATATAAAAAAAAATAAGCGCGAATAACAAACGCCTTGTAAAACTGTATGAGCAAATCAGCTACAGTTTTGCAGTGCATAGGTTCACATTTAAAACTGTAATTGTTATTTTTGAATAAAAAAATGTTTCTATTATATTAATTATATTCAATACCCAACATTTTTCTTAAACAATGTGTGCCTCCCAAAATCTCTGAAATAAGTGCAATTCGGTTCTGGCAGGCGTTGTTATCATGTCTAACCTAACCTAACCTAGAACTACTGTACTTACCTATTTCGACCTAATAAGTATAAGTACCTAGGTACCCAATACCCATCTAATAAGTGCAATTCATAATACTTAATTTTTTAAATCCAAAACTTCAAAATTCCGAACGTTAGCAATGAATTTTCGGAAAATTAAAATTCGGAATACCATATTTCGGACTAGAAACACAGCGGGTTTTTAATTCTTCGTACTAATAAAAGTCAGACAATTACAATTTCGTATTTATGAATTTCGATAAAATAAAAATCGTGTTTTTGAATAGTCGGAATTTAGTCTCTTAGGAATTGTGAAATTCGGATTTTTTAAAATCGGAATATTCAAATTTGGAATTATACATAAATCGGAATTTTTGGATGTCCCCCTTAAAAATAAATTTTGAATCGTCCAAACATTTTTTATCTATTACATTTCACATATTTTACATATTAGCCCCTAGCAAACCTCTGCTGACTGCTCACCAGTCCAAAACACGGCGCGGTGGATGGACATTCAATTTTAAGGTTTAGTTATATTTAACATTTCTGTGGTTGTTCAAATCTCAGTAAAAATTCTCCAGATCAATCTGGAGAAAATCTTTTCAAACACGGATAGAAAATGTAGAAAATATTTCAAAGAGGTGTAATAAAAACTCCTGATAAACTCTAATTTGAAAAGTTAATTTCCTTGCCTCTGAGGGCATTAACTTCTTCAGATTTCTCTTCCTGACATTTTGTGAAAATGACATTAAAATAGTTAAACCGTTTTGGAGATAAATCTAATAATTATACAATACAGAAAAACACATAGGTGCACACATTCCAAACCGTGAAAACAAACACTGAAGCTTACGAGTACGGTTGGTGAAAACAATGTGTCCTATGTTTTTTATTCGTTAACTTCATTTTAATATCTCATACGTGTTTCAATTCCCCTAACGATAAGAAGAAGTGAAGAATACGCGTATGAATTTACGTGAGCTGCGAACAAAAGCGGAAAAAAACAGTTTAAAAGGGCGAGGCTCCACGGGCTCCACGGCAATCAGTTAATCTATTGATCCAGCCCTCAAAAGACTTAATCAAAATACTAATACGCGCGCACATTAGCAGCGGGGGGGATTGGTGCCCGTGTGTACGTGGCGGCGCGGCGCGGGCACAAGCGATCATTGAGCGGAAGCGAGCTCTAAAATACTATAAATGAACGGAGCGCTCATAATATATAATTTTTCTTTTTTACTTGTGCGGTTTGCGTATTGGAAAAGTTAAAAAAAGATACCGTAGAAAAGAATGTTTTGTTTTAGTGATGAATATTTATAGACGTTGAATGATGAAACTCTTGAGTTTCAGTCAAGATGTTGGACTTAAGTGTGACCTGAAGCATGATGTACAACTTGGAATTTTTTTTAAAGAAATATTACACTGTTTTGCTTCACCGACTAAAACTAAAGCAAGTTAACGAGCACTTGGCAGTTAAAACCACCATTATTTCCTGTCATAATTTGGTAAAACACAAGTTATAGAGAATAAAACGAAACCGCACACGCGATTCATCACATTCCTGTTAAAAAACTCTGATTTATAGTTTTTGGTATACTTTCTTTCTACAAATGTCGTTCCGACGTCATAATAGTATCACGCTGCCAATCGTAAGCTTCGGCTGCGGGCATAGTAGCGGGCAGAGCGGGCAGAGCGGGCTACCCGAACACAGCGGCTACTGACAAGGCTCACTTAAGTATTAAATAAAGGACCTCGCTAGCCGGACTGTCAATAAGCGCCACCGAACCAATTACTTTAATGGTAATTATTTATATTGTTGCATGCGAGCGTGTTTGTTGTAAATAATGTACTAGAATATAGGTAGGTAATATTAAATTATACGTTTTAATAAAGTGACTATGAAATTATTTAGTTTAAAAATTAGGTCAGTTAAAAAATGATTAGATTCTAAATTCTCCGAAATCCCTCAATATTAGTATTAGGAACACAGACCACCCGCGCCATTACACTTCTCCTGAACGAACGACCGCATTAAATCTCGCTCCCGCCGCGAAACATTGGCTCTTCTGCCCGATTTCATTCTTTCAGTGGCACACTACGAAAACGAGCAGTACCTACAGTTTGTCATAAATCAATATAAAACAGATTATTAGAAACACGAATGGAAATCAACCACGTAGGTATAAGTTATGGATAAAAACGAAACTATTTAAAAAAATATACGGACTGACGATGAATTTTGCTCTAATATTGCCTGATTATCAGTTGGGTTTTATTTTAGACATCAGTGACAGTAACTCAAGCTTTTCCCAAAAAAATACTAAGCAATCCGTTTACTAAAAAGTGTATTTAAACTCACAACCGTACCTACCTGGAAACAAGTTAAGTCACTTGGTTTTAGATGCGGTTGTATAATCGTCAGTGGGGGGAAAGCGGCTTGGCTGCCCGAAGGGAATTAGTGGGATGTTCGGTTGATTTTAGGCGTTTTCGCAATATCTTTTTAAACCGACATTATTTATTTCATACCTATGATACACCTGTACAAAGTACAGTTTTATAATAATGTAACATAAGCAAAACAGTATTGCACAACGCGAGCAGTAATTAATTATTATATTTTTATTGAATAAAGTTAAAAGCCGCCTTTCTTAGTGTGCACACATTGTTTACATATTTCTATAATAAATCAAGAGTTTACTTTCCGAGTGTTGTTATTTGACAATCAAGTCCAAATCAAGATAAATCAATAAAGTCAGTGTACGAGTAAAGCAAGGGCTCGTATAGTCGACCATGAAATTGCTTTATCACTTTTGACAAAAACTTCCATAACAATAAAATTTCGCTAAGGCTCATTGTCAATGATGAAAATATATCTGTCACTTTGTGTATTAAACAAAAATAGAACTTGCTGTTTTATTATATGCAAACAAAATTCACTTCTAAGGTGATAAAGCAATTTCATTGTCGACTATACATTAGTAGTCCTTCGAGAAACTTTTTAGTATTTTTGTCAGTTTTTCGTGTGGTTACGATTCGGCTCTTCGGCCTCTCAGAAGCGGGTCTCACCGACAGAGTTGAGAAGGCGCATAAAACCAAACGGAAGCTGTGAAAACGTTAAAGAAGAACAAGCGACAAGGGAAACAAGTCGTACTACGCATATCTCATATTCATATTCAATTTATCAAGACGGTACGTAGTTACGTACCTATCAAGAACAAGAAAGGCAAGAAGACTGAACTCACCATCAAGACCAACACTTATACGTATCAAGGCAGGTATTTTTGTATCAAGCTTTACCTACTTTTTGATTAATCATGGAATCAATCCTCGCCAACCGATATCAGATTTCTGAAGCAATCAAGAACTTCTTACGAAATTTTTAGAAAGATGGAGCAGAACGCAAGACATCTGAAAATATCAAGAGAAGGATCGATAACCTGGATTTACACTGGGTCGAGTATCAGAGCAACCATCAGAAGTTATTGTACTATCTAAAAACGGATCACAAGTATTTTTCCGAAGATGCTTACGACACGACTCGCAAAACATAAATCAAGAAACCAGAAATTTTATTGAAAAACATCTTTATTTACAACAAGCTACCGTGTCGAAACCAAAAGCATCCCCTTTGCGCTTACCCGTTGCGAAGGAACCCGAGCCCGTTGCAGTTACACCTTCAGTCAAGTGGGCGGAGGAAGAGCCGTTAACCCGGAAATACGCGTCCTAAGGAACTAACAGCCTCCTGGATGATATGCTTAAGAAGCAAACTACTAACTTCCGGGCCTTTTCAAGAACAGTGTCTCAGATTAACATTAAAAACATCACAGTAAAATGGGAGTTTGAAGACACACTGAGGTCATTACACTTTCGTTGGCAAGCTATAGATTCTCTTCACTGGGAGATCGACGGCATCTTAAATGGGTCAGATACGGCATACGAAATGAGTTTCACACAGCATGAGAAGGAATACAATGACATCTAGAGTGCCATCAATAAAAAGCTATGGTCTGTTTCACACCGGGAAAAATCAACGCCACAGCTAGACATTCCTTTTTTTTTCGGAAATTACCAACAATGGACGTTATTCAAGGACCTTTTCTGTGAAACGATTCATAATAACCCTGCTCTATCGAAAGCACAGAAGATGCAACATCTTAAAAGCAAGTTAAGAGGCGAGGCTGAGCGTCTGATACAGCACCTACAGAAAATGAGAAAATCAGAAAATTATCTTGCAAGTTGGGAAATTCTAAATCACAGATACAACAACAAGAAACTAATATTCACATCCCACATGAATATCATGATGAACATGTCAATAACTCAACAAGCTACTTCGAATCAAATAATACGTATTCATGACGTCACGACTGAATGTTTGAATGTCATCAAGAACTTGGGCGTTAATATTGTCAGCTGGGACCCCATACTCATTCACATACTATCACAAAAGTTGAACTCCGAAACGTATAGTAAATACATGAGCTCATTGAAAGATCCAAGGGAGCTACCAAAACTGAGAAACTTCATGGAGTTCTTGGAAAATAAGTTTACGACTATGGAGTCGTCCCGCCGCAAACAAGATTCATCTCAAAAACCAAGCTACAACATGCCATCTTCATCAGAAAAGCCGGAGTATGCTCATTAAACTAGAAAGTATCAGCATCATTCTAGTAACAAAATTATATTGCAACAAACAAAGGCACCCAAAAATAGAATAAATTGCGCAATATGTGACAGCAATGAACAAGGAATTTATTACTGCAAGCGATTTTTAGAAATGTCGCCAACACAAAAGCGACAAGCAATAACAAAATTAAACTATTGCGCAAACTGCCTTTGTAGCCACTTTGGAAATACTGCATATCAAGCAAACGTTGCCGGGAATGTGATGGAAATCATAACACGATTTTACATGACGCTTTCAATAAGTTCAATAACCCTTCATTAAGGAATGGGAATCCGGGGACAAGCTCCCAACCGTCAAACACTTATGTACCCGACAGTGGGAATCGACAGAAGTTCTGTTAGCAACAGCTGTAATCAATGTAACAGGAGTTGACGGCGTATCCCGGAAAATGCGAGCTCTCATAGATCCGGGATCACAGACATCAATAATTACGAAAAACGCTGTACAACAACAAAGACTGCCGCGACAAAAATGTTCCGGTATTATCACAGGAGTGGGCACCAAGGACACCACCTGTAAAGGAAAAATTATTATTAGTTGTTCGTCGTTTTCTGGACACTTTTGATTTACAGCCGAAGCATTTGTAATGAACAAATTAACAAAGAACTTGCATTTGACAAGCCTAACTGGGAGTACCCTGGAGAAATTATCACACGCCGCGCCGATCCAGAATTTTACATAAGTCGCCCGATTGATATCCTGTTGGGAGCTGATGTATACTCAAGTATTTTACTGGAAGGAATCAGGAGAGCAGACAACATACGGCCTGTTGCACAAAAAACAAAACTGGGTTGGATTTTATGCGGCAAAACAGAAACATTACAATGTAATGTCGTATTAAATAACATTGAAGACATACAGCGTTTCTGGGAAATTGAGGAATTATCAAGTGACTCACCTCAATCAGCTGAAGATCTGGAATGTATTAACTACTACAAGTCAACAACAAAAAGGATGAAGGATGGACGATATCAAGTACGTCTCCCACTCAAAACGAATATTGAGGAAATAGGTCAATCAAGAAATAAGGCCATGGCTCAGTAGCTACAATTAGAAAGAAAATTCAATGCAAATAAGCAAGTAGCAAGTCAATATCAAGCATTTATGCATGAGTATCAAGAATTAGGTCACATGTGAGTCACTGCCGCCAAAGGGACACCGCAATATTTTTTACCCCACCATTGCGTGTTACGCGACTTAACTACAACTTCACTGCGTGTCGTATTCAACGCATCTCAGAATACAAGCAATGAAAAGAGCTTACACGATTACATGTATAAATGACCTAACTTGCAGCAGGACTTCTTTACATTGATTTAAAGTGGTGTCAGTATAGCATAGCTTTCACTGCAGACGTTGAAAGGTTCTTCAGACAGATCTGGGTGCACCCTGACGACCTAAAATTCCAGAAAATCCTATGGCGGTTTAAAGAAAACAATTTCCGTGAACAAATACAAGAATATGAGCTCACCACCGTCACTTAGGGAACCAAGGCCGCACCATTCCTCGCCATGATGACCTTGAGACAGTTAGACCAAGATGAAAGAGAGTCGTTCCCTGAAGCAGCAGAAGTCGTGGAAAGCAATCTATATATGGATGATGTCACTCACTGACTAATGCTTTAAAGCTACAACGAGATATGATACAATTAATGAAAAATGGAGATCTTAATTTGCGAAAATGGACATCCAATTATCAAGGTTTATTACAAAACAAAGCGTCACTAAACAAGACGACTATAACTTCAAACACGAGACCTCAACAAAAACATTGGGACTACGTTGGGATCCTTAGCAAGATATATAGCTACAGCTCGTTATCATCGGTACGCGTATTAGCGAGGATTTGTCGTCGTCTAACCTAACCTTATACTACTAATATTATAAACGCGAAAGTTTGTAAGTATGGATGTTTGTTACTCTTTCACGTAAAAACTACCGAATGGATTTGGATGAAAATCAGCATAGAGATAGTTTATAACCGGAAATAACACATAGGATACTTTTTATCCAGATATTTTCATGGCGACGGGAACCACGCGGGTGAAACCGCGAGCGGCCACTAGTCAGAAATAAGACAAGCAAAACATCTGATCATCAAGACAGTACAAAACGAAGAATTTCAAGCGGAACTATCGGAACTAAACCGTAGCTGAAACATTTCGCAGAAGAGCAAGCTTCTATGCCTAAACCCATATCTTGATGATGAAAGGTTATTAAGAGTAGGCGGAAGATTACAAAATGCACATACAAACCCATATATGAAACATACATTTACGTTACACGGCGGAGCTCGAGTTACATTGGCTTTTATTCGGAAAAAATATTGGATAATAAATGGAAACCGAGCGACCAAGAAATACTTAAAGCAATGAATCACATGTATTAAAACAAAATCCTTTAAAACAAGAATGGGTCAGCTGCCAGGAGCGAGAGTAAACTATCTCGGCTGTTTCCTCACGCTGGAGTAGATTTTACGGGCCATGTGTTTATCAAGGCCAACAAGGGCCGCGGAATAAAAACCCTTAAAGCCTACATAGCAGTGTTTGTATTCATGGTGACTAAGGCAGTGCATCTCGAGTTAGTTTCCGATCACACTACATCATCTTTCATAGCAGCCTTACGCAAAATGGCAGCGCGAAGAGGAACGCCTAGTCACATGAACAGTGACAACGGTCGAAACTTCGTAGGAGCCAGCAATGTATTACAACAAGAATATCAAGAGATTTAGCAAATTTACACAGACGAATTCATGAAATAAATCACAGACTTGGTAATAACCTGGCAATTCAATGCCCTAGCATGGCCAACAGCTAGAGGTCTGTTCGAAGCTGCAATAAAAAGTTGCAAATTTCATCTGAAAAGAATAATCGGACAGCAAAAACTCACTTTTGAAGAGTTAACTACTCTATTGACACAAATAGAGGGGTGCCTAAACTCGATACCATTATGTCCTCTATCGGAAGATCCGAACGATCTCGATTTTCTTACACCATCTCATTTTTTTACCGGTGGACCCTTGCTCACCTTAGTAGAGACTGAAAGAGATATGAGGACACGTTGGCAACTCACACAAAAGATACTTCAAGATATACAGAAACGTTAGAGTTCAGAATATTTAACTCAACTCACAACCAGGAGAAAATGGAGACGACCTCATACGAATATCAAACTTGACGATATTGTGATGATTCACGACGAAAACCTCCCCGCCCCGGCAAGTGGATTATGGGGAGAGTAGTTGAACTTCACCCGGGTCAAGACGACCATGTGAGTGTCGTGACATTGAAAACAAAAAGTGGCTTTATCAAGCGTCCCGTAACAAAAATATCAATACTTACCGAACACCGAGAGTTCAATAGTAAACAATGTAACGCAATAGTACACAAGCAAGTTCCAAGAAATGGCGCCGACTCGTTAACAAGGACAAGACCATTTCAAAATAGGAGATTCAACTTAACCACTCTGCTTACTACATTTTTTATGTTCATGACCTTTATAGCAAGTTCATATGGCATGGCAAATATAACGACCTTCAATGAAAATCAAGAATTATATTATGATAAGTTATCCAATATGCAGTTAATAAAGGACGAATGGAAGCTGATCACATGGAACCCTATTGGCAAGGAACACAAGCCTTAGAAAAGTATATAAACACTTTAGAAAAATCATGTTCGATAATTACAAACGAAAAGGCTCAGTGTAATGCGATAACACCTTTATTACGTCACCAGTACACTGAACTAGAGTACTATAACCACCTGCTCCTAAATCAGCAAAATCAAGCTCGAGCCGGGCAGCACGCGCGCCGCACGCGACGCGGCATTGTCAATGCAATTGAGTATATATCGCAGGTGACCTGTCCGGCGTATTAGACGAGCGCTTCGCAAAACAATACAAGCAAGATATCGACTTACTTTAAGCTAATCAAAAACATATGTTGAATTTATGGAAAAATCAAACATCGATTGTGGAAGCAGAAAGTAATCTTTTGATGAGAACCGAAGAAGTAATTAATCAACAACATAAGATCTCAAATCAACATTTATGTTAGTTTTGGAAAAGGCTATGAAAGACTTAAAAAATGCTGCTCAAATAAATTTAGTCCTAAATGACTTCGCTTGAGAGTCGATAATAGCAAGCAACATGTTAACCTCGTAAGACCGAGAGCTAAATTAAACCGAGTTCTAAGTAAGACCGAATGTACGTCCTGAAGAACAAATTTTTTATAGACGTTAAAGCCGAGAACTTCAAGCAAGTTCTTTTTTATGTTAGAGATGTAGTATTGCGTTCATACTAACATGAGCCTTATACTAATGTTCGTGCATCATCGAGACCGCTCGGGCGCCGCCGCCGCCGGGGGTTCCCGTGCGAACTTCGGACGATTGCCGGAGGCGCCGGGCGCCACACTTCACACCAGCAGAGACACTTCGCCACGGATCACGGACGACACCAGACGCGCGCGCGACATTATAATAATACATTATACCAGTTATACAGTCCACTTCTCTCTCTCATTTAAAGTCCTTTAGTTAGGACCCTAACACTAATATGTATAGAAGCTATTTATGAGAAAAAATTACATTTTTTTTTGTTCTTTTAAAAGGCAATTGGCTTTACTGACTATAATGTATAAAAAATATTTATATGGATAAAAGAAGTAAAAAGAAAGTTTAATGTAAATTTTGCAATTATTTGTTAGAACTAAAACATATTTTAATAATAGTCATAAATTTAAATCAATTAGTCCACGAAATGAATTTTTATTTGGCATTAAAATTTAGTTCTTTTTGAGGTACAATTGGCTTTAATTACTATATGTAGGGTTTTGCTGTTGTACCATGTCTACGTACATAAAATGTTGTTACTTTGTTATGTAGGAATGTAGGTAAATAAAAAACATACCAACCGAATTGATAACCTCCTCCTTTTTGGAAGTCAGTTAAAAAGATGTCAACTATTTGAATTCATTTATTTATTTTATTTTCTATTTATTTGGGAAACAAACAATTATACAAAATCATATAAAATTATACACACAAAATAACACATAATTCAGTAAAGTTTCCACAATTACATTAAACAGACAACAATTTAATTTATAAACAAACTTGAATATTTATAAAATTTACAAAATACAGTGAAAAAATAAAACGCCTTCCCGACCCAGCCAGGAATCGAACCTGGGTCTTCCGCAATCCGGGCGGCTGCACTGACCGCTATGCTACCGGGAAGGTAGACGCTGAATTTTGTCACTGCTTTTGTAATTTTAGAGTGTAAATAGCGGCACAGCGCGCCATCGGACGTCCTTTATGATCAATCGATGGGCCTGCCTCCCGCGCGTTATTGTTCATGTGCACAGGCCTCATCTGCAGGGGGACGTTTATTTATTTATCCTATACTAACCTTCTTACTTACTTACTCCGCTAGCTCAGTGACCCGTAGTGGTTCTGACCTTCTGATATTATTAATTATTTTACAAATGGATTATACATATTTCTAGCAATAAAGTTTCGTCTGCAAACATTTATGGGTAGTATTAGTTAGGGAAAAAGTCTTTTCGCATATAATATATAACTTATAATAAAATTTCTTTGGCTATACTATTTTTATCTGGCTGGTTTTGGTATCATCAAAAGTTTTCATTTTAAAGAAGATAATTCCAAATTTAAATTAGGAAAATGTGTGATTTTCATTTATTTTTCTTACTGTCAAGATGAGTGAATCTAATGAAGAAATTCTATAGATTTTAAAATTTTACCACAAAAAAGATAAAAATGCAACGCAAGCCGCAAAAAAAATTTGCTATTTTTATGGACCTAGTGCAGTTTTTGTGAGAGCAGCACAAATTTGGTTTAAGCGTTTTCAATGCAGAAATTTTGATGTCAAAGACGCACGTCGCTCTGGTCGCTCTATTACGGATAAAATGGATGCCATTTTTGAAAAAGTGGAGCAAGATCGGCATATCAGTAGTCACGACGTAGCTGAAGAACTGGAAATTGACCACAAAACAGTTTTGGCGCATTTGAAAAAATTGAATACACAAAAAATCTCGATATTTGGGTACCTCACGAGCTCACTGAAAGAAACCTAATGAACCGTGTACTCATTTGTGATTCTTTATTACGACGTAATGAAACCGATCAATTTTCGAAGAAGCTGATAACTGGTGATAACAAGAACTTGCGAAAAAGGTCGTGGTCAAAGGCCGGTCAGGCTTCACAGACTGTGGCGAAACCCGGGTTAACTCGCAACAAGGTGATGCTGTGTGTATGGTGGGATTGGAAGGGCATTATTCATTATGAGCTGTTACCACCAGGCAGGACCATCAATGCTGAACTTTACTGCAACAACTGATAACATTAAAGCAAGAAGTTGAGAGAAAGCGGCCGGAATTAATCAACAGACGGGCTGTGATTTTTCATCATGATAACGCTCGACCTCACACATCTTTAGCCACTCAGCTCAACTCAACTCAAAAATTAAGAGAGTTTGGCTGGGAGGTGTTAATGCATCCGCAGTATAGTCCTGACCTTCAGATTTTCACCTGTTTCGGTCTCTTCAGAATTCTTTAGGCAGTGTCAGGTTAAGATCACGAGAGGACTTCCAAAACCACTTGTCGCGGTATTTTGACCAGAAGCCCCAAATTGTCTATAGCAATGGGATCATGTCCCTACCTACAAGATGGCAAAAAGTTATCGAACAAAATGGCACCTACATACTATAATTAAATGTAAATAAATAGTTTATTTACAAAATGTTTTGAATTTTCTTCAAAAATGCGAAGAAACTTTTTTCCCAAACTATTATTTGAGGTTGATAAACAAAGACAAACTATTTAAAGTACACAGGCAGTGATCCCTAATAATTCTACAAAAAAAAATATAGTAGTCTAGTCTCTAAATCACATTTTGACCTTATCAGTGCTTAGTTTTACATCAGACGCATTAATCGAGAAATAAATTTATTTCACTTATGTATGTACAATATATAATACAAATCTAATATCCATTCTGATACTCGTAATAACTTTTGTATGAAATAAAATTAATTATAGAAAATATGACCGACTCTGGCGACGCAAACATAAACTGATATAATTGATGATGTTTATATAAATGGTTTAAGTTGACCGCCACTTCCTCGATCAGTAGGTATATTGAAACTCGCCAAACGCTTCCGCTACACTCGGCTCCGTGGGAGTTGACTGCGAGCGGCGCGGGCGGCGCGGCGGGCGAGCGACTCGTAACTAGTTTTAATGAATCTTTAAACGGCCCGCGACTTATCTCCTAAGTTTGAGTTTCCGGGGAGGAAGTTACACAACTAATTATAGTTAATAAGTATGCGTTGAACGCTTTGACGTAATAGTAAGATCTTTACACACTAATCAACGAAGACGCCTTAAACTCTGTCGGTATTAGTTTGTTTACATTTATTTATTTATTTATTTATTTATTGCATATCACATTACATTAGACGAGGTGTTAAAAACATAAGCAAAGGTATACATGTGACGCCCTGCTAGGGCACAGCAAATAAGAGGGCTAACTATTTTTAGAATCTAGGTCATTCATTAATAATATAAATAACGCCATTTTGACCAGCATGCATTACAATAATAACAATAGCAGTACAGTACAATACAATCTATATTTATCATTAGAATTTACGAACATTTATAATTTATAATTAATAGAGACATCGAAATATTATTTAAGTAATTATAATTAATTATGAATTCTTTGTTAGTTATTAAATGAATCATTAAAAAAGTCTGACAGGTTATAGTAACATTTTTCCAAAAGAAAGATTTTTAATAAATTGACGAAATACTTAGGATTATCTGCGTTTTTTATGTAATTGGGAAGGTGGTTATATATTTTGATCAACATTGTGGGGGGGCTAGACGAGACTAATTTTAATTTGGAAAATGGTATTTTAAGTTTGTTTAGGTATCTATCATTTCTTCTAATATTTTTTATTGGGGAATATAGTTTCGGATGTTTTTTAACAAATTTGCTTGACTCGAGAATGTAAATTGATGTAATTGTTAGGATTCTATATTATATATTTATATTTATATATTTATATTTATATATTACATATTGTTATATTTGTATTGTTTACTCTATTCTAAAACTTATCAAACCTATTTAGAGTACTTAAGCTATCATAATGACTGAATGACTATCGACATGTTGTATTTTCCTTACAAAATACAAGTATTTTCAGAACTGTTCTGGATTCAGTCCAATTTATTTATAAAAACACATTATTTTTGATTCACAGAATGAATGGACGATGACTCCACCTGATAAGTACCCAAGTCAATGTAAACTGTTTGTCCACAGTTCGTCCTGTTATTTCAGAGCAGTAAATCCGAGCACAGTGCGCAACTGCATTCATTCAAAAATATCTGAAGTATGACATCAGTATTCAGTACATTGCTTTTCGGAAAATAATTACTATAATATCATCATCATCAGCATGTGTTGTATGCAAAAGCCTCGTTATTTTAATTTGCTTGTTTTTAAATGTGTAACGTACAGTGGAATAGGCCAATAAAAAGAAAGCTTTCGTAAGCTAATCAACTTTAGCACGTACTTTTAAAATGCTGCAGAGTAAGTTCCATTATCGTGCTGACTTGTGTTCTGTAGGTCATTATTATTGTCTTGATTAATATAAAACGTGTTATGTAGTATAAATCTAGGTGTCATTTACCTTCTGTCAGTAGACTTCTCCCAAAAAATGTACTTCTTAAACTGTAATGGAAGGACCCAATGGTGTGTACCCCTTACCTGTTTATTTGCCAAATGATTTTGTTTTTTTTGGGTAGGCTGGTATTGTACTGCTGTTAGCGTGCTGGTTTAATAGCGTCGCAGTTAGCGGGTCGTAAAGCGGTTGAGGGGCAGTAATGGCGGGCCGGTGGCCCTTGATTAGCTCACTCATTAGCTGACACGCGCATAGGACTCCGCGGCGCGCAGGTGTGGACAGGCCTTCGATAAACAATGATGCATGCAAATAGAAAGTACCAGGTGATTTGTAAAATCAAGCTCTACGTTGGTGAACGCGATACTAGTTTTTGTTATTATTGTAACTTGATCAGTATTATTGATAGCGGCTTTTACGTTCAGGTTGCAGAAACTCACCAGCGACCATTGGGCTAGCGCGCTTGGTTATAGCCCAATCTCCCTATGTGCTACTGTGCCTGAGACCAGCACTGTAGTGGGATGTTCCTAAGCTGATGATGATGAAGATACTGATACACACATCATCAGTTTTATGAATGTTTACACGGATTTTTTGTAAAATTCCGGGTTTATTTCCCAGCGGGCGTACCAAGTGTATTTCGTTGATGGACACCTACTGGGTAGATACCATCATCGTATCTTAATAAAAACGTTTTCCCTCCTTCCTATGATATTGGGTCCTTCAAACGAGGCGTGAAGAAGCACCTTGTGGGCCGGCAGAGTGAGGTTGACTGATGCTGCGTTGTTTTCACGCTGCATCAGTTGTTTTCGCGTCTGGACTCCATTTCCACTTAACATCAGGTGGTATGGAGTCATTTGCCGTGCTAAGAATAAAAAAAAAAAACATAAAAAGCCTGTTGGCGTTTTTACATTATTAAATAATTTTATTAAAAACACTGTACCTACATGCTATAATATAGTGATCGATCATGTAAAAGAAAACTGAATGATTTGTTTTACCTTGTTATAATAATATTCATTTTGCAAAGTTTCAATGAAGTTTAACTGAAGCTTACATCGTAAAGATAAAGTAGAAACATAGTATATAGTTTTAAGCCGGTATTCCATTAAAATATTAAAATAATCACAAGTTATTCCTACCCAAGCTGTTGTTTATTCTATTAATTGGAAGTTGCGCTTCGAGGCATAAATCGTAATAAGAATCGTTTGATCTTAATTTTAATAAATGGAGTTCTTTTGAAAACATCAGTTTCGGTCGAACCTCCCCTCCCCCCTACCCTCCCCAGCGTCTCCCTGCATTGAACTAAGAAAGGTAGCGATCAGTAATTATGGTTGTGGATTTTCTCTTGTTAATGTAACTTTACAATTCAAAGAAGTAGAAATATTAAATACTAAAAAATCTGGAGAGTAAAATCTCTGAAAAATATTAAATGACTATTCACGTTGTAAACAGCTGTTGGTGATAATTATAATATTGCAAATACTGCAAACACCACGTGTCATAAATGTTTTTTTTAAGGGAATTCAAAATACTAGTGTAGTTAAGCCCAACGGTCACAGACCCAGAGGTCCTGTACATGTTTGGTTGGTGGTATGGCTTGTTTGACTGCCTTTTTTTGACAGTGGAAAACTCGTCGGCTAAGTACCACCGCGCCCGGGGAGGCGCGGATGGCTATGTGGGGTTCTCCCCTCCAGCTCCCGCCTTCCAGCCTAGACCCGAGGGTCTCGACAGGGATTCGGGAGGAGGAGGGGACAAAAAATAAAATAAAGGACAATCACAACACAGACAAAAAAACAACAATTTTTCTGAGCCTTATTAAGCATGTTGTTTTTGTGTAAGGCTTGAGAGTACAAGTCTATAAATGTAGGCCACTGTGCATAATTCCCAGGAAATGTAGGAATCTCGATTGCAGGAGTAGATTGAAACTGGCTTGTAGAAGAGTTTAACTTACGGTTAAGATTTCGCTTACAGTCTTCGTATATCTTCTCGTATCTTGTAGTTTTTAATATTGTCTTTAATGAAATATGCTATTGCTAATATGCACACTTTCTTAAACATTTTAGAATAATTCTTAACAGATTCTGTAAAACTAAGAGTAACTATGGTTATATTGTCTTAAATTATATAACTCATACAGTTTTTTCCTACTATTATATATACTTGTCGTGGCCCAATCACAGAAATTAAGTTTATGGAATTTTTTTATTGTTTTAGAAGTAAAAACTTGATTGTATTCTGTTTTTATAAAATAAAAAAGATTACTATATAGTACATCTGGAGGAGCTCGATGGCGCAGTGGATAACGCGCCCGGTCTGCGAGTACTGAGGTTAAGCAACTTTCGCAAAGGCCGGCCATCGGATGGGTGACCAAAAATGTATCATCTCGAGCTTCTCCGTGCTTCGGAAGACACGTAAAGCCGTTGGTCCCAGCTGCATTAGCAGTCGTTAACAACCATCAATCCGCACTGGCCCCTATGGTGGTTTATGGCCTGTTCTCTCTATCCATCCATACGTTACGCATCAATTTTACAAACTATACTATTTTTGAAACACTATTCGTTTCTTTGTTACTGGTTTACATTTTACTATTTTTGGCTCATCTTTGATATACAAATTATAGGTCCACTTCAAACCACAATGGTCAGACGTAAGATTATTAAAAACTGACTTAGAAACAGGATCATAGTCTGTAATAACATTATCAAGACAAGTGACCGAATGTGAAGTTCGAGAAATAGATTTATTAGATTAAAGCATTTAAATAACGCAACAAGACGAACTTTCTAGAATATTTATATTAAAATCTCCACATACGTACTACTAAAACAAATTTATTTTTTAATTTAAATTTTCTAAGTACGTTCTCCATTACTGATTCGAAAATACCGAAATTGCCCGATGGAGGTCGGTATAGACACACTATTACAAAACTATTAAACTCCACACACGAAAGCTCAATGTTACGCTCCACTGAAAGGTTTACAATGTTGTTGCGATTTTTGTATTTAATATTACTGTGCTTCGTACGTACGCGCTTGCTAGTTGAAAATTGTTTACATGGAATGACGTATCATGACTTCTTAGCCAATGCTCATTTATCCAAAATATATGAATTGCTTGACTTTTTGCAAATAATTCTAGTTCTAAGTCCTTGCCAGCCAAACCCTGAATGTTTTGATGTATAATATTAATGAATGCAGACTTGGCTTTTGTCTTAGACCTCAGTTTAAACAACCTGAGGTTGTTACCTTATTACTAGCTATAATGGTGCATTAGTAGAACTACTATTGCTTACGTTATTATGATGGGACTAAGTTATAACATCTATAACTGTATCCTGTATATTATAAGCTATTTGAGTCCTACAGTCCTTAGAAAGATACATAGTATCTGACGTCAAACTAAAGTTATTAATAAATTTATTAATATCGAAATATAAAATATTGTCACTATGACGACCAATCAAATTAAATAATAATAAATTTAATTCTTAAATGCGCTTGCTTTGTTCCCAGGTCAAATTTGTACAATAGGGAAAAGCGCTAATTATTAACTTACAATTTGTATCCGATTGCAGTTTTGTTAAAATATTAAAACTATTTATAATGTCACGTTTCTGAGTTTGTGAACTGTCACCACATAATAAAATAACATTAGTGGAACTATTCAGTGAGTTCTGTGATATGTTATTTACTATAGCATTCAAAGATTGACCCCAGGTCAATCTTTTTACAAATATTGGTAATTTAATGGTAAACATTTCCATTTAGCAACCCTAAGCTCTGACCCAGTTTATCAAAGTAAAATAACTGTGTTTCTTACTAATTTGACAACCTTAGATTTATGTATTGTTTGAGACAACATATGTGTGTTCATTTGGATTTTAGAATTCAGCGATAAAGACTCTTTGTTTAGGTTGATTTCATTGTTAATTAAAATGAAAACAATAATTATTTTTGAAGTCGTGCCACCATTATTCAAAGTATCTGAATTCTTGTCAATCATATCTAGTTCATTTTATAGTACCGTCAACAACTATTACAAAAACTTATGTGCTTATTATTATATCGACCTTATTTTTTTTTTCTAACATATTATAAAATCATCTTCAACACACTATTTCTACTAACAGACATACCCGAGTCTGCATTAAAATTTTAAGAAATATTAAGATAACTTTTTAGCCACTATCGAATAACAAATAAGGCAATTTAATTATACTCGTATGTAACTATAAATATTAAGAGCTTAAAACCCGCTTTAACATAGTTGTACTAAATAAATTCTTTAACAATAGATTAAAAGAAAATGTTGTTTTTTCTACGTTCTTTTATTTTCCACTTTATTTTTGATTTTTACGCAGCACTCACACAGTTGTAGTACATAAAGAATTTATTTAGTTTTCTTATTTTAATTATTGGGTACGGTTAACACTTTCATTTTTACCACTTATTTATTTAATTGTTAGACACTAAAATTGTCTTTTATCTTATAATAATGTTAAACATTCATAAAATTTTATAAAAAACAAAATTAAACGCCGTCCCGATCCAGCCAGTAATCGAACCTGGGTCTTCCGCAGTCCGGGCGGCTGCACTGACCGCTATGCTACCGGGAAAGTTGACGTAAGCGCTGAATTTTGTCATTGCTTTTTTTATCATCTATCCAACGGTTATTGCAACCGATGGCTATGCATATATATTTTTTTTTTCGCGCCATAATTTAGTCTAATTACTAACCATTAACTAACCTAACTAACTAACCATTCTTCTCCACAGCTAAAAATAGACGTCCTGAATGGGTAGTAGGTAAAAAAATTATGGACGATTCAAAAGCACTTTTCTAAAGTTTATTTGAATAAAGAATATTTGACTTTGACTTTGACTTTGACTAACCTGATTTCGTCACTTTAGTCTTTTATATTCTCACTCGCACGCACATTACCCAACCATCTGCGCAGCGCCGCGGATAGGAAGCACTGGTAGGGTAGCTATGCAATGTGGGGACGGGGACGAGTGATGTGTGATTTAATACTAATTAAATAATGCCTTAATATATATTACCTACCTATTATAAGTAGAGGTATAGTATGTTAATGTTATGTAAGGACAAGTATTTTACTCGTATCTATACTTACTATTTCAAAAATTTGTAACGATACAAAACGGGACAAGTAACTCATTCCCTACACCTTACCCTTGACGGACGGTGACAGTTTGGGGAGTCAAAGTCAAAGTCAAAATTTTTTTAAACATGAAAATCTCGTTTTTTTTAATGTAGTACCTCTTCTTTATATTCCACTAAAATCGACCATAATTGCATTTTTTTAATATCCCATCCATTGAAGGAATAACGTGACGGATTAACTGCGACATGATCAAAATCTAACCTTCTCGTCCATGCAATGTGACACGAAATGTCGTCGTCGTCGTCCCCCCCCCCCCCCCCGAGGTAGGAGGTTATTCCAATCGGCCCCACCGACGCTTTAACGGTTTTATAATATTCAAAATTGATTGTAATGACTCCGCCGGCGTCGATGGACATTTGAGTGAGCCGCCGATTAATGCGCCGTCTCGCCGGTCAATTAAAGATGTACATATTTATTGGTGATCGATCCCCTTTTAGCCAAGGCCTACCTGCCGGCGAGCTTCGTCAATTACCGTTGTGTTTTTCTCGGTAAGCGGCAGTGACAGGAAAAAAATACAATTAATATGCTGGACTCAGTCAATACCCAACGTTTTGTTTTGTTGTCTTGACTTACTTTTTGTGATTGATTTCAAAACAAGTCCTTCAATTCAAGATCTTCACATTTTAGGTTCTAACTCTTTTCCATTTCTATTCTATTAGCGTTATGCCACTTCTCAAGGCCCTCTGGTCTAGTGAAAATATTTATACTACGCAAGCGTGCAATCCTATATAGCTGACCAAAAACCAAGTAGACCACTGGCAAGGTGGAGCGTGGTCCCGCCCGTATCCAGAACATGTGCAGCTCTGTATGCCCGGGCGGCCGAGGCGACCTGGGCGGCCCGGGCGCGAGACACCCGGATTAGCGCGTCCGCCGCCCCGAGGCTTAGACGCGAAGATTGAAAATCGCGGATCATGCTAATGAGACCGTGGGAACCAACGAATTTACGGAATAATTTCATAATGGAACAGCGAATATTCTATACTATGCCTGTTGTTACTTTGCACTGTTTAAGTGGAACATTTTATTTACCTACGACTGTCATCATCACGTAATGTATTATGTATTCGGCCAAGAAACTGCTCAACAATAAATTTTGACTAAAGTCTTCGTCATTGAATTTTGTTGTCGTCACTAAGATTGAAATGTTTATTTTATCAGCAGAACTTTCCACCTGATCCGGTTGATGACTCTTGTGGATGACCACTGCCATACATTAGCTACCCTGACATTTTTCCAATACTTATAAACTCGGTTAAATTTATGCGGTTGCCATCTAGCAGCGCGGCGTGTTGCTACCTTTACCAGATCACCCTTCTCGTTGCCTGTTATTCGCAGTCACCAGATAACGTTTGTGTTCATGTCCCGAGCTCCTGCACGCGTGAGTCGTCCCGTCGTCGGTGGCGGGCCAGAGTATCGCGGCCATCACTCCGCGGGACGGAAGCGCGGCTAACGCGCGCGCGGCACGCGACCGCGCCACCCCGGCACGGCGTGTGCGATGCCCGCACTGTTATGACGTAGCTGGTTACTTTCAAACGTCAAGTTTCTTAACGACGGAATTCTAGCCGACAAACAGAGCACGTCTGGTACATCTACTTGCGTTATACCGATATCACCCGGTAAACAGCAATGTCCTGCATTGCTGTGTTCCGAATCAAAGATGGGTAGGAGAAGAAGTGTAGTTGTTGGGTATGATCAGTATGACTATAGGGCTGACCTGCCACTTTTAAGTGTGGTGTGACACAACAGCCTTCGAAGACTGATGTGCAACCGGTTCGTATGCTTGTTGGTCGTTTCAGACCCTCATACTTTGTAAGCTAATTTTGTTTCGTTGCCTACCCATTACTAAACATCAGATTATACGAGGAGTGCCGAATCACCTTTTGTAAGTAAACTAGCCCGGGCAGGGGCCATCTCAGTCAGCTCTTAACGCAATCTAATCTGGCATCTCGCCGCCTAATCTGTTTTGGTGCACAGTTCTTCAATCAAGATTAAGTAGTACTACTTGAAAAGTGCTAGATTGCCTTTTTAGCGGTTTTGTATCTATCAAAATAAAGATATATATCATTCTTTGTCGCACCACCAAAATAGAATGAAATTCCAGCAAATGAATTCCTTCTTTCTTAAAATAGGTAGTGTGGAGAAGCAACTAGCGGGTCGACAAAGTGAGGATGGCTAGCGAGCCACAGTCCTGCTCTACTAGCATCTTTGCATTCTGTAATCCGCCTCTTTTTACAATATGTGAAAAGAAGTCATTTGCCTACTCCTTATTGACTACTTAACACGTAGAGTGAACTAAGTCAACCCTCACTGTAAACGTAAAACTACTCACTCTAAACATAACAGCTGCACAGTTAAGTGACTCTAGCTGTTTACTTGAACGTTAAACTGACATTTATTACCTGAAAATTAATTCACCTTTCTCCTCGTCATAAACGTACGCCAATTACGTTGAATAAATATGGCTTCGGTATTTGTGTTCTATTTAAAGGCGAAAGAGTTTGGCCGCTGTTTGCCGGCGATGGGGCGCGCGATACGGCAGCGGTCATTACGAGACTCCAATACGTTATGTGTTAATACGGGAGGCGTGGCGGCCGGAATGTATGTAAATTGAAGCAAATTGTTAGAAAAATTGTGGTGTTTCGCCGGTCTGCGCTGAGTAATGGCGCGGGTTACGGCGCCGCCGCACGCAGCTCCTCATGCGCATAGTTTTATTGACACTTGTCATTATGGTATAGCGTGGAAATGTCTATGGTTTCTTTTTAATTCGAGGAAGTAGCTATATAAAAATGTATGTCAAGGGCTTACGAAAGGATCACGTGCCTGATATTGTAAAACATATTAGTTTGGGGAAAAAGTCTTTTCGCATATAATAGGTCCTTACCTATGAAATTGACGTTTTTTCTCACTTATTAATAGGTGTATTACTTCTAAAAGTCAATACCGGTTGTTAATATTATTATACACCTTTAATTAGGCCTATGTTACTTAGGCTTCAGGACTAACAATGATTATTCATTTTGTGTCATTAACGCCCAATTTTTTTTTTAAATTGACTTCTTTTTTGTTCGCGGAATTGGCCTTTTGTTTCATGGTAGCTTTGAAGGGTCTTGATTTTTTTTCTTTTTAATGTCTGCTATATTTAGCTGTGTGGTGCCGGGGATAAAGAATTGCACCACCCCCTCTCTTCCCGTGGGTGTCGTAAAAGCCGACTAAGGGACTATTCCAGAGGATGGGCAGCAGCATCTCTCTGAGGTTACCCTCAACCTACTGCGATCGCCAACCCGCCTGCCAAGCGTGGCGATTACGGCAAATACCCCTCATATCCTTGGGGGAGGCCTTTGTCCAGCAGTGGACGTCTTTTGGCTGAGATGATGTTGATGATATTTAGCTATTGAAACAAACACACTACTCTACAATTTTTTATAGTATTAACATAAATAGATGCTAAGAAAATTTAAAAAAAAACGTTAGTATGAAAAATATAATATTAGAAAAAAATTTCATACAAAACGTCAATTACATAGGTAAGGACCTAATAGTATGTATGAACTTGTAATTAAATCTCTTTGGCTATACTATTTGTATGTGGCCGGTTTTGGTATAATAAAATAGTTTTGGCGCATTTGAAAAAAACTGGGTACATAAAAAAGCTCGATGTTTACCTTACGAGCTCACTGAAAGAAACCTAATGAACCGTGTACTCATTTGTGATTCTTTATTACGACGTAATGAAACCGAACCATTTTTGAAGAATTTGATAACTAGTAGATCACGTACGACAAGAACGTACGAAAAACGTCGTGGTCAAAGGACGACTGTAGCGAAACCCGGGTTAACTCGCAACAAGGTGATGTTGTGTGTGTGGTGGGATTGGAAGGGCATTATTCATTATGAGCTGTTAACACCATGCAGGACCATCGATTCTGAACCCTACTGCGAACAACTGATGAGATTAAAGCAAGAAGTTGAGAGAAAGCGGCCGAAATTAATCAACCGAAGGGGTTTTTCATCATGATAACGCTAGACCTCACACATCTTTAGCCACTTAGCAGAAATTAAGAGAGTTTGGCTGGGAGGTGTTAATGAATTTGATCAGAAACCCCAAATTTTCTATAGCAATGGGATCATGTCCCTACCAACAAAATGGCAAAAAGTTATCGAACAAAATGGCACCTACATACTTTAGTAAAATGTAAATAAACTATATTAAAAAATGTTTTGAATTTTCTTCAAAATAAAAAGAAACTTTTTCCCAAACCTATTACAATTTCAGACATATTTCGCAGTTATGTATATACCTGCCTAGGTCATCCTCTTCAAAGACTTACAATGCGTCAAACAAAAATGAACTTCAAATGGATTTTTTAAATTTTCTTTGTACATTAGGTACTCTTTGAAACAGATGGAATGAAACACATTATATCGCTAGCATATTCTTCAACTTTAGCAAAGGTTAGCAAATCTACGAGTAAACATAAATATTTGCCTTGTATTTCGATGGGTAAGTTCAAATTCATCTCACCAAGGAACTGGTGAACTTTATCTACCTTCGGTCTTCCGTTGCGTCGTGGTGTAGCTGGTGCTGTGCCGGTGCGGTTCCGTCGCCTCATCACGTGTCTCATAATCATTAGTGACCGGCCCGCGCCGCCGCCGCCGCGTTACCGCCGCGCCGCAGCCGCACCGCCCGCCGCCGCACCTGAACCGGGAAAGTTGCCGAACAAAAGTAAGTGGTTGGTTTTTGTAGGACGATTGTTTAGCGGAGAGGCCTTTGTTCCGCGCCTCGCATTGTTTCTAATTAATCACGAACCCGGATGCCCCCCCCCCCTTCCTCCAGCACCGCCCCGCTGACCCGCCCGGGTCCAGGCCATTCGCCGCACACACTCCAGAGCTTAGTGCCTTATCCCTCTTACGTTTTCAGTATTTAGCGGTACCTACAGGTGTTTGTAATTCAAATATGAAAATGACTTCAATTTTGTATATTTGTATCAAATTGAGTAAAGTTTTAAAAATAAATAATGATATCATGATTGCTAACAAATGTTCAAACGCCTTATTACTTATCAAACAATCTCAACTTTGGTTTTAAGTTTCATGAGACCAACTCACAAAATACTTACCATCTCGAGTGAGTGGCGTAACCCTCTAAAACTGATAAACTATATAAAGTTGGGGACGTGCCCCGCGCCCGCCGCGCCACGCTTGTGTCCCGATTACAGCTGGATCGGGACCTGCTCCTGTGACGTCATTGGGCTGTTTATTACAGTGCGGAGTTTAGACTCCTATGTGTAAAGCGTATGTTTCAACATGATACGCTTGCACTGTGTCCTCAAAAGCCCAACGCGCACGGAAGCAGTGAGACGCGGGCACCGGACAATGGTCTACGCTCAAATAAAAATAACAGCTTCTGCAATAATACTCTCACATTTGTATACATTAAAAACGCGGAAACGCACCAGTTACAACACGAAATACAATATCAATACTGTGTCATCTTACAAAAGGATTTCAAGAAGTGTACTGATTCTCCAGCCCTAGCCCGCCGTTAAGTAGGTCAATTAAACGCACGAAACGCACGATTGGTGGACGATGAACAGGAACCCACATCTCATTCATCAGCCTGGCGAATTCGCAATGTTCCCATTTCTTTATGCACTTTTACCTTACTCTGCTCTTGTTTAAACACATTCAACTCGTCAGATTATATTGTAATTAGATTGTGACTGTATAGAAATCTTAGTTGAGCTAAAAAGTGAAATCAATAATAAAGCTTATCATATTATAAATAAAAATGATAATAAATAATTACAAGGTAAAAAAAAAAAAGATAAGATAAGATACTAGAAAAATCAGCTACCCTCAAGAAGCTCGAGTGGGAATCGAACCCACGACCTTTGGATAACCGGTCCAATGATCTGACCGCTGAGTCCCGTTCCCGTGAGAATATCGGGATAAAAAGTATCCTATGTTTTAATCCAGGTTACAAACTATATGTATGCTGAATTTCATCCAAATCCATCCATCCGTTGCAGCGTGAAGAAGCAACAAATATACGAACATACATACACACAAACCTTCGCATTTATAATATTAGTAGGATAGTGCGATTTACTTTTCCATACATTAACTCAAATTTATTTTATTATATAATTTTGTTCTACCCTTACATGTTATGACTTCTGTTTCGTTTGGAGCATGAGGTTGTCGACCAAGAACAATGTATTAGCTAAACCTAGGGCTGTCACTTTGCAATTTTACTAAGTAACAAAAAACCTTAATATCTCTGTCATAAGGTGCATTTCAGGTATGTTTATAATTTTCCGGGGTCCTATGCTCTGTGCCCTAGCTGCCATATTCGGGATTATACAGGTATTACGAAACACCCTGTATAGGTAGCAACTTTGAGCATTGTGAATGCAAAATTCAGAGTGTTATAAATAAAATAAAGCAATTCGTTTTTTTTTCATCGTCTAGCTTAGTTGATGGGACTTGCACCACAAATGCTCTAAAGCTAGTGTTGTGGCGCGGCATAATAAAATGAAAAATAAAACGGGTATATAAATAATGTTACACACACAGATTATAAGATTTCTTTTTAAACACGCTCTAGTTCTAACAAGTTCTAATGTTAAACTTACATTCATCTGTAACCTTCTGTAAGTAGCTTAGGAATCAGTTGCAAGCTTTACTAACATAACTAGTGGTCGCCCATGGTCGAAATTCGACCGTAATTTTATTAAGGCTGCACGGATTGTATCCTAAAAATTAAAAAATATAGAATGTGAGATTGGATTGGCATTGACAGATATCGGCCGCTCCTCTTCCATTATTAAAATTTTTGAATAGAGTATATATGCGTGTGTGTCAAATACATAGTAGTGAGTGTAATGTTTGTTTTATTGATATAATGTGTTTTTAATGCATGATTTAAAAAAAATAACATTCTGCACTCCTTTATAAACTATAAGTGTGCGAAATTTCATACTCCTCCGTTCGCGCAATTTTCGTAAAAAGGGGTTCAAAGTTTTTGCTTCAATAGATAGGTAACGATAACACTAATATTGATTTATCTACTCATTTTATTACGTGCAATCATGGTCGGAGAAGTATTTTAGCAGCATTTACACCTTTTTATAATGTAGAAATGCAAAATCCTTCGGCGTGAAGGCACGTATTGAGGTAGCATTGCTACGTACTCGTAAGCCCAACCGTGCCTCGCTGCTTTTGTGTGCACAACAGCGCTTCCTAGCGCGGGATATGAACAAATGACAAGTGACCACCGCTTTTTGTGCCGCTTAGCAACATTGTTTCTTAGTGATGTGTTCCAGTTTATAGCGTACCAGATCTAGTGATGTTACAGGCAAAGAAGCTTATGAGTTGACAGAACTGTGTAGCTTTAAGGTCAGCAATTGGACGCGTTACCCTTGTTATTTCTAGCCCAAGGGCTGCGGCGACCTTTTGCTCATCAGCCAGGTTCGGTTGTAAAAACAGGATTGGTCGATATTCTTTGGACCAAGACTGGTTTTCTTCAAGTGTACCAAGCATAGCGGACCCTGTTTGTTTCTTTTGTTGCCTCTCACGACACGCACGCAAACTGACCAGGACTCCTGTTGTTTACACAAAACTTATTCACTAAAACTGTAAATCCACAACATTGCATTGTTTAATTTCATTTTATTTAATAAAATACCTTATTTTGTTAAGTGTGGAGCGATTTTTATTTTATTGTAGCCTCCCCACAGGAGGACTAGAAGATCCACATTACAACCTTCAGTAAAGTTCAATTGTAATTTTTCGAACTTTTGTTTTGGTCTTATGCTAGTCGGTATGGAGTTTAGATGGCTTACTCCGATGGCGCAACGCTATTTCCAGGTTATCTGTCTACCGTTTGAAAATTATCGAACATTAAAGTTTTTATGGGAAACCTAAATGTTTATAGGCTCTTGAGGGAACGCAAAAGGTTCCAATAAATTCCAATTCCAAATTTCTTCAAATCCATATGTGCCAGTCATCAGATGGGTGACCAAAAGTTATCATCTCGAGCTCCTCCGTGCTTCAGAAGGCACGTAAAGCCGTTGGTCCCGGCTCCATTAGCAGTCGTTAACAACCAGCAATCCGCACTAGGCCCGAGTGGTGGTTTATGGCCCGCTCTCCCTTTCCATCCATAGGGAAGGCTCGTGCCCCAGCAGTGGGGACATAAATGAGCTGATAATGATAATGAAATGATATGTGCCAGTTATTTCTACAATACGAAAAATTGAGACGCATTACAATTTAATTTATCACTTACTTACATTAAGTCAGAATGCACGGACAGTTTAAATGTTTCCCAGTGGGGCAATAACGCCCCTCGTTAGTTCGTAGTTCCAGACTCTTTATAGCACTTGAAGAGTTTGTACAGTTTAATGTTAAGTGACGTTTATAAAGGCCTTACGTGTGTAATTAATTGGCGCGTTTAGGCCCGGTGGCGACGCCGGCGGCGGGCGGCGGCGGCGGCGCGCTCGTGTATTATAACCGTGTCGTCAATGGCCCGGGCGCGGGTGCGCAACGCGCGCGTGACGGCTGCGTGGCGGCGACGCGACATCACGACGACGACGGGGTGTTCACTTGATGAGTTATAGCTCCGTATTGTTGAATGGTGGCGAAAGACTTGAACTTTTTTAAAGTTATTGTATGGCATTTTTGTGCTGCCAACACATTAGTTATAGCCCTGTTAACCCCACCACAAAGCTAAGACGCTTTTGCTAGAAGTGGGCTCACATCAGTAGTCCTACTTGGCTACGGGACTTGAACTTCGGAACTTTCGGTGACAGTTGCTTAACATGCAAAATCGCAACTCGATTGTGCCATCAATCTGTGCGTTCTAATTGCAATCCCTACTCAATTGCGGTATCAATTACTTCTAATTTATACTACGATCTCTCGTTAGAAATTGCTTTATAGAAATACATAGTAGGTATTAGCTGATTTCGCTTTTCCAAATCATCGTTGTCAGCAAATTGCCAAATAAATAAATTAAAAATTCACCAAATGTACTTACACGCGAAAGCAATCCTCCAATTTGGCAATGCAGAAGCAATAAACAAACGCGTGGCAGCGCCGCGCATTAACTCGCCTAATTTACAGTTCTAAGCGTAAGGTGGTAAGACACATTATACGTCTGCATGAACGAGGCGATGGTTATCGGGGAAATATGGCGAGTGTGGCGCCGCCGCCGCAGCCGCCGCCGAGTCCGCGAACAATAGCAGGTGATGTGTGGACCTTCTGTGCGGAGGCTGTTGCGAGTTCTTATGACGTAGTGGTGACTTAATTAGATAACACACACGGTTGTAGGAACATTGCCAGTTTTGCTGTTCTCTCTGTCTTTGTGAACGAGTGTAGGTACGAAATTTCAAACCTGTTATATCAAATTGAATAAAATTTGTGTTAAAATTAAATAACAACCGAACTCCCAGTAACAATGTAACAATTGGTTTCTGCTCTACATAACTCGATTATCAAACAAAATAGTTTTCCATAAAAATGGAGTTCCATATAAATGAAGACACATTCGGTGATAACTATCAGCGAAGAACGAAAAGATTTACACGTGGCCCGATTATTTATATTCTCGATTGTTATCAACTTCCAAATATTTTCAGGCGGACGATTTAAAGTCAAAGCGGAGGAAGTGGGCGGTTCGCGTGCCGGCTGCGCTCATTTATGCCTCTATAAGTCCGCCGCGATTAAATTACGACAGCCGCGCCGCCGCCGCCACCGCCGCCGCCGCCGCCGCGCCGCAAGCAGAGTGAAGACTAGTTTCAAGACTTCGACTTGTTAGAACGGCAGCGACGCGGTTTCGGTGCGGTTATGGCGCGGTTAGTGCACGTTGATTGCGTGACCCCGCTTTGAGTAGCATCACGTTAACAATGTACTAATTTGCGAAATATAAGATAATTTAGCCAAAGTAGCAGTTCAGAAAAATATCATATCATAAAAGTTTTATCCTTATAAAAGGTATACCTACCTTGAATCGAAGGAACACTAAACGTTTTGTTATAAGCTCCGTCAAACGTGTAAATTATAAATAACTAGCGGCCGCTCGCGGTTTCACCCGCGTGGTTCCCGTTCCCGTGGGATATCTGGATAAAAAGTATCCTATGTGTTATTCCAGGTTATAAACTATCTGTATGCCGAATTTCACCCAAATCCATCCATCCGTTGCAGCGTGAAGAAGTAACAAATATACGAACATACATACACACAAACTTTCGCATTTATAATATTATATTATACTAGCAGTGCTCGCGACTTCGTCCGCGTGGAATAGTGACTTTCGACGGCATTTTTAATTTTTTAAGCTCTTATTCCCGTTTTTGCAACATTTTTCACTGATGCTTCGCTCCTATTGGTCGCAGCGTGATGTTGTTGGATGGATGTTCTTGAGATTAGCGCGTTCAAACAAACAAACTCTTCAGCTTTATAATATTAATAATATAGATAGTAGGATTTAACGCGAAAGTTTAAAAGTGTATAATAATTTTATAGCACAAGACTCAACTCTCAAGAATCATATCTATGATTTATGATATTACTAGCGGCTAACCGCGACTTCGTCTACGTATATATCTTTAGAAAAGATGGCTTATTCTTTTGTATGAGTTATAACTATATTTTTAGTCTTTTATTTACTGCAATATACTCCTCTAAACTATGTTAAAGGATATTTTAGAAACACGTGACCAAGCTACGGAGAGCTAACCGTAGGAAAAACATGGCGTGCCTAAATGTATTCCTGCTACCTTTAAGGTTTGACCCTGTGACTTTTGATAGACATTGAAAATGTAAACGCTTTATATGGAAGCTGTTGACTTTTAAAAATAAATAGTACGATAGTTATTATTTGGTATAATTGACATGCGTGGTATAAGCACATTGTTTCCCTTGGGTTTTCCAGTTAAGATTGTGACTCGCTACCGGCTACCGTTGCATAACTAACCTTACCGCGTCCAAGTGGCGCATTAACAAAACGGTTATACCCAATTTAATTCCAGAGCTTTTAAGGATGGCACCCCAGATAGCTCCAAAGAGTTTAGGAATTCCATGAGATAGCTCATAGCTTCATTGGATGACATGACTGTATCAATGGAGTTGTAACCTGACTTCACTAGTTATTTCGTCCAATATTTTTAATTTATTTTTAGAACAGCCTAATTTGTTGGTGCCAGTTTCACACAACCAATTTTTACGGAATGTAATTGTTGTTGCAATAAGCGCTCAAGTTTTTCCGACACCCAACTACATCCTCGTCGTATTTTGAATCCGCTACATCACCAAGTTGGTGTGTAAACAGAATCATACCTTCCTTCACAACGACAAGTTTTGTGCTACTCGTATCCAGCGGATATCCGCGACCTTCACCAGATCGTCCATCCACCTTGTTGGAGGCCTGCCGACACAACATTTTTCTATGACCACTTGCAAACTGCTCCGCCCCAGTTGCCATCAGCTCTGCGAGCTATATGCCCTGCCCACTGCCGTTTGAGCTTAGCACCTCTTTGGGCTATGTTGGTAATCTCTGTTCTTCTACCGATTTCCTAATTTCTGATTCGATCATGAAGAGTTCCAGGTGTCACCTGGCAACATAAAATTATACAAAAAAGATACTGCCCAGCCTAATTGAATGATTGATCTATTTGCTGAAGTTGGACCTACCTAGCTGGACCGTTTGTCCCAGGTAAACATAATCGTCCACAACTTCAAGCGCAGAGTCTCCAATGTTCAGAGCAGTGGGTAGGGTACGACAGGTAAGTTCGACGTAACTTTCGTCTTCTCTATTTTCATTTTAGGACCCATTTGTTTAGGCCTTCCAGGGTGATCAACAAATCGAAGCTGAGTGATTTATACGCCGTTGTAGTTGATGCAAAGTCCTTTTCAGTCAAGCTTGAAGACATCTTTCAGTGCAGCAGTGAAAAGTTTCGGAGATATAACGTCTCATTGTCTCACCTCGGTGAAACTGAATGGGTTTCGAGCTCTGGTCCTGAAGACGGACGGACATAGTGGTGTTTTCATACAAACACTTCAACATTTCGATGTACTGGTTGTCAATTTGGCGCCACTGAATACCTACATTGTAGCACGACCCATGTTTCAATCGAATCTAAGGCTTTTTCATATAGTTTCAATCGCTAAGCAAAAAGGCTGGTTATACTCTTCAGCTTTGACTTAGTTTTGTAGATTGCCTTCACTCACCAATTTCGAAAAGTTTTCGCTCGCAGTGCGCCCGATCGTCCTGCGCCGGACTAAACCATTTTTCTCATCGTCGTAACTTTTGAAATAATTCTCCATGTACAACAAGAGCATAAAACGAGCCATTTTACCCGAGACGTACATATAGCCACTCGAGCCGGTACGGCGAGGGTGGATAGTCACGTCGAGGGTAATATGGGGTTTTATACTCGAGTGTTACACTCTGCTTTTCACTTCGATTGCAAGGAAATAAAACATTAAGCATATAAAATAAAATTTTATTAATTTTTATATTTTTTTTAAAGTGGCGTTTACATCTCTTGTGGTTGAGATGTATTTCATGTAATGACGAATAATTAGCTTCCCGCCACACATTTTTTCTTATTTTTTTTTAACATTTTCAACTATGTGACGATATGCGTCGAAACGCATACCCGCCTTTCCCGAAAAAAGTCCCTTCGACTATGGACTGAGCCGTATTGCCAAGTTATTATAAATATTTGCGTTATTTTTTATTTACGTAAATGCACGCCCGTATTAATAGTAAATTTAGATAGTAATACATTATGCCGTAATTAAATTAAGACATCAAAATCTCATAAAAATATGTCAATTAGGCTGTAAGGCCTAATTGCCTTAGCCTTAAAAGAAGAAATCACTTTATGCACAAGAGCATAAAAACCCATTTTATGCAGCCTTCTCTCGACATAAAGAACAACTTTACGAGTATGAGAAGTGAAAAAGATATTGTTTATATAAATTAAATATCACAAGCGAAAAAAGTATTTATTTTGTTAAGAATCAGTTTGTTAAGCAAAATGTGCAGTTTATGGCTTTTGGCAATAATGGCTTACATATAAAAGATAGATAATTATATGCCGTCGCGGACTTTTTTGTAGAATAATTAAGGAGACAGGTTTCCAACATAGTCTTCGTATAACTCGTACGGTTTTTGCAGCGCACGCCAAAATAGCTCAAACATGGCAGTTTCTTTTCATGTAACGCTTAATAATAATTAAAAATCCTTATAAATTATAGCCTATATGTTATAACTTTTTAAACTATCATGGTCACTTGCATTAGAATAAATATTATTAACGGGATTATTACCATGTTTATTGTCGTGTTTGAGTATCCGATATTTCGGCACAGTTGCATGCGCCATGATCACGGATGTACTGAAGTTATTGCGGGTGGGGTGATTATGAGCAGACAAAACGATCTACCCTCTTCCTTAATCGTTTTTTGCGCTCAATACTCGTACCACTGGCTCCTAAGTCACTATTCACTCGAACTTGTTCTCGACACACTACACTGACCGTATCAGATCGCGAAACGGCACTATTAAGGAACACGACACGAGGACACGATTAAGGAAGAGGGTAGATCGTTTTGTCTGCTCATAATCACCCCACCCGCAATAACTTCAGTACATCCGTGATCATGGCGCATGCAACTGTGCCGAAATATCGGATACTCAAACACGACAATAAATATGGTAATAATCCCGTTAATAATATTTAGCCTATATGTTATTCTGGAGTATGAACTACATAATAGTAAAATATGATTTAAATCCATTCAGTAGGTTTTTACGTGAAAGAGTACCTAACAAACACTCAAATCCTCACAAACTTTCGCATTTGTAAATTAGTAGGATATAATTGTTTATGTAAATAGACCAAGTATTCTGGCACCACAACGGCTAGGTAGGTAGCATCCAGGCCACCACCACAGGTTGGGCGGTGACGGAGATAATAAAGACCTTTCCTTACTCAGCGCCACGGCCTGGGCGTTATCGTTTACGCAAATAGCTGTTGGATAGCGCGCGGCTCTCGGTGTCCGTCGCCTGACCGTTCGCCGCGGTCCGGCCCGGCGCGAATTGAATATGTGTTTTCTAATATTTTATTTAGTACCTCAATCGGCTAAACTCTACGGAAAATATTCGACTGATAGCAAAAGATGCTTTTAGCAAAGGAAAGGTTTCTATAGTGCCAAAAACTCTACCCATTTGTTACGAATTTACGAGCTTTGACCGCAATCGCGTCGGCATCTCGCGTGGCGCCCGCCTCGGTCAAGTTCCAAGAGAAATCAAAGGTAATTCGTCTTGAATCGGATTCCTCCAACAAGTAGCACTTGTACAGTGAAATGTTAGGAATTTAATTCCGCATCACACAGATCCAGAAAGAGCTCGATGGCGCAGTGGTTGACGCGCCCGGTCTGCGTCATTTTCCGCAAAAGCCGGTTAACGGATAAGTGACCAAAAGGCATCATGTCGAGCTCTTCCGTGTATCGAAGGCACGTAAAGCCGTTGGTCCCGGCAGCATTAGCAGTCGCTATTAACCACCAATCCGCACTGGGCCCGCGTGGTGGTTAATGGCCCGTTCTCCCGGTCCATCCTTAGGCAAGGCTCGTGCCCCAGCAGTCGGGACACTAAATGAGCTAGTGATAATATAACCGCGCACCGCGTCGCATCGCGCCGCCGTGTGACGTCACAGTCCGGCCGCTCTCTCCAAAGCAATTACAGGAACTAAAAGCTCCGCTACAAAATTTATATTAAATTACCTTTCGCCGGACGTTTGTATCGCATAATCAAATATTCGTACTCAATTGTCGATTCAATTTTTTCGGCTTTGTCTGCCAATTGAATTATTCTTGTTTAGCCGGCCGCGGCCAGCTTGATGAAATGAAAACAGGGCCGTCAGCACCCCGCACCGACACCCGGCCGGCACGATGGACACACGCGCCACTTAGGACTTCACATAACAAACAAAACAATTTAATTGTATAAAACAAGTAGACAATTTTGTACCACATAAGCATTCTTCTATTTCTATTCCTTATAAGTTATTCTCATCGTCATAATTATAATGTAGGTCAATAATTGGTACCAATTTTAACTTTGTCTTTATACTTGTTTCTTGACTTATGCCGAATAAAGAAAGTAATTTTTTGGTTGTTTAAATAGTACCTACAGCTACAGGAAACTATCAACTGTAACTGATAATTTCAAACTATCTAAATTCAAATGCGAACTCTGCAAGATGGCAATTATGTATTGGAAATCAAACGTAATAGTAATTGGTGGGCGATAGGCCGAGCTGCGTCGGATTTGCGGCCCGCGGGGACCACACCAGTGTCACGTACACTTGCGTGGGGCGGCAGGAATTTCCTAACCTTTTCGATTCCGAAATAGAAATGTGGAGGTGTTCTTTTAAAGTCTGAAGTAGTTGAAGGTGATACTTGAACATGTGTACAGACAGACCATCAATTATAAATTAATTAATTAATTAAAAATAAAGAAAGAAATGACACAGAAATATTCATAAAAAGCTTTTGAAGTTCAACACCCATCAATATAGCGATGTCAGTATTTAGACAACTTTTACGGGCACCGTCACTTACAGGTTTATCACAAAAAAGGTAGATTTTATTTCTTCTACCCAAAATACTTTGTTAATTAGAAAACTGAAAACTAAACTTACGTATTGGTAGAAATGTGCCTACACTGTGTAGGTACGAAAGACAGAGAGCATTTAAATATTTGTAAGGAAGGCAATCTTAGCGTTTTTATTACCTCCAGATAGACACAGATAACAACACATTAGGGCAGACCGATGAAACGCGCGGGCCGGGTGCGCGGCGGGCACGGGACGGGTGCGGGAAGGGTGCGGGACGGGTGCGGGACGGATGCGGGGCGGGTGCGGGACGGGTGCGGGGCGGGTGCGGGCCGCGTGCGGGTGGACGCGGGAAGCAATTTGCGAACCGAGTGATTACTTCCACGGACGATATTATCAGCGCGCAACGACACCAGTGCCATACAGGATGTTTATTCTAATCTAATGCTAATGCTTACTTCTGGAAAATTATGTTTGATAAAACTTGGGTTTATAGAAATAATACCTAAAGAAAACATGAATAAATAATAATAACGACTCCGGGGTATGTTGGGACAAGTGTCAGAATGTCCAAGGTGACATAATGTCCGGATGTTATAAAGACCGTTAGTCAATATGTACAAGTGTCAGAATGTCCAAGAAGTCATAACGTCCAGATGTTATAAAGACCGTTAGTCAATATGTACAAGTCTTTGAATGTCCAAGAAGTCATAACGTCCAGATGTTATAAAGACCGTTGGTTAATATGCACAAGTGTCAGAATGTCCAAGAAGTCATAACGCCCAGACTGGGTAGCACGATCACGTTTTTACCGACTCTCATTCTCGTACTCACATATTTGTCAGTACGGGCCGAATGCTTTATGTCGGCGAATAAACGTGATCGTGCTAGCCGGGCAGATGTTGTAAGACCATTACAAGTGTCCTTTATAGGTACTTTGACTTTTTAATTTACATAATACTTCAACATTAAAATTAATTTAATGTTTACTAGTCAAGCAAGATTAGCCCGGACAAACTAAAAAACAGACAAGCAAACAATAAATACCGAGTGTACGCAGCTTTATTTGTTCAAATATATTGAGTGCAATAACAATAGTGTTCGATAATGGCTGCATCCGTTAACAAAGTAAGTTGCAGTCACTAGCGCCCTTTTTGTGAGTATTTATATTATGATTAATTTCCTTCTTCTTAGCCCTACGGTGTAAGCCTTGAGATCGGTTTATGCTACCACTAAGAAAAGTTTAGTAATTTTGATTAAAGCGTATCATCTATATTAGATGTCATCTTATTAACTTTGTCATCAAATATCACTTTCATAATATGTTTTGTAATTGTTGGGAAAAATCAAGATCCCCGCCACGTAAATTTGGAAGTGCATGTTCTTAGAATCAAGTTAAACTATGCTTTAAATGGCGTTAGTGGCGATTTTCCCGAAAGTAATAATTTCAGTGCCTTTTTTTAGGTAATGTCAGAACTTGTACTCTAGATAGATAAATAATTACTAAAGTAATATGGTTGTTCGATCTCGTTGGTACTGAAAGTTGATTCTCAGTATTTATATTGGTACACAAATTATTGTACCATCTATATTAAAAGTTTTTCAGTGTCAGAATCACACAATCACACTAATATTATAAATGCGAAAGTTTGTGTGTATATTTGTTGCTTCTTCACACTGCAACGGATGGATGGATTTGGATGAAATTCGGCATACAGATAGTTTATAACCTGGATTAAAAGACAAGATACTTTTTATCCCTATATTTCACTTAGCAAATGATCCATTAGCAAACACTACACTTTTTAAATTTGTTAATTATTAAAATGTCAATTTAATTTAATTTAATTCATTTCACCAAATAATATGTTTCGCAAATTAAAAAAAAATAACCTCGGAATTCAAGACAAAAATTACCATAATCATAATCATAATCATAATCATAAAATCTTTATTTGCATAAAACATGGTAACAATGATGTAATTATTAGAGGATAGCACATACATGTTTTATCGATCTGTCGATATACAAATATTTTGTCGTCATGCTTTCGAAATTAATTAGTTACTTATTTATAATTCTAAATTTACTAAAATTAAAAATTACAATTATTACTTAGTAGACTATGTCAATAACAATTTGTAAAATTATATAATAAAATTAAGATAAATTAAATTATATTAAAACATTCATTATTGATTTAGGACCAAAGCCATCGTCACAGAGAAATAAAAAGATGTCAACAATAAATCATATTTTAATTAATTCCATTCAGATGTAATTTTTTTATTTTATTTTTCCTTTACGACAATAGTTAATAAATTCATTTATGTCATAAAAACAATTTTTCACAAGGATTCCAAAACCAGTCTTTTTAAAGAGATTAAATGGCATATTTCTGATATCGTTGAAAAAGTAAATTGTATAATCTAATACCCGTACTGTAACAATTTCATGAGAAACATGTAGTAGCTGATGGAGGCACAACTAATTGATTGGGATATCTTGTATGAAAATTACACTGCTCACGTTTTTCTGTAAAAAGATTTAAGTTTTTCTTTATAAATGTCAGTATCTCAAGTATGTACAACGATGGTAGAGAAAGAATGTTTAACTGTTTAAAGAGAGGACGGCATGATTCCAACTGTCCAACATTGCAAATAGATCTTACACATTTTTTTTGTAAAATGAAGGCACGTTTTATATTTGTTGAGTTTCCCCACATCACAAGCCCATACCTTAGTATAGATTCTACATATCCATGGTATGCCATCAGAGCTGTTTTTAGGTTTGCTACTTTCGAAAGATGGTACAGAGCGTACACAAACCTATTTATCCTCTGGCATACCATGTCAATGTGCTGTTGCCATGTTAGTCTTGAGTCTATCACTATACCAAGAAAGGTAGCGGAATTTATCTCTGCGATAGGATCATTGTTATGACGTATGGATAACTGTAGAGGATTAGCATTCTTATTATAAAATTGGATGAATTTAGTTTTATTCACATTTACATTTAAGTTATTATCTTCTAGCCATTTAGTTATTTTTCCAATTACATTATTAATTTCATCATTATAATTAATATTAGGCTTTCTATAAATCATTACGGATATGTCGTCAGCATAGAGGGTTATTGGATATTGTGTACATTTAGGAAGATCATTTATATATAAGATAAAGAGCAACGGGCCTAATATACTGCCTTGAGGAACACCTGAATAATTAATTTTACTCACCGACCTGTACGTCATGTTTTGTGACTCATTATTCAGCTGTGAAATCTCCACAAATTGACTTCTTTCACTTAGGTAACTTTTTAGCCAATTATGGGCAAGGCCACGTATACCGTACATTTCAAGCTTTGTTAGAAGCGTTTTATGATTAACAAAATCAAAAGCCTTACTCATATCAAACAAAATGGTGGATACGGGAACCTTCTTGTCCATTTGTACCGATATGTTCCTAATGAGGGAGTAACAAGCGAGTGCCGTAGATCCACCCTTGCGAAACCCATATTGTTCTTCTCTGATTATGTTGTGTTTATCTAGAAATGATATCAGTCTCATTTGCATAACTTTTTCAAATATCTTTGACAGTACTGGGATGAGGGCGATTGGTCTATAGTTGCTTAAGTCGTGCTTCTCTCCACGCTTAAATAGTGGCCTGACAATCGAGACCTTAAGAATACTTGGAAATTTCCCTTCTGCAAAACACTGATTTACAAAATATTCCAGTAACGGTGCCAGCTCATTAATACTAGCTTTAATTACTTTAGTACATATGTCATCAAAGCCAGTAGAATTTGTATTGTTTAAAGATTTTATAGTGTCCCTTACCAAAAAGGAACTCTTTCTGTTGTCTAATAAAAAAAATAACCTCGAATTTCAAGATAATCGCTACCTACGCTACGCTTCGCGATTGTCTTAAATTTCTAACCTATCACGTGACCTACAGGAGTAGCAGGGCAACTAGTATCCTTAATCATTTGAATAATATCCACTACTTCAAAGAAATTTAGACTAGTTGTAGTCTTTTTTAGTTTTGTCTGATAACTCAGTTGCTAAATGTTCATTGTGTTAAATAGTTATTTATAAAATGTAAATTTAAGTGTTAATCATTTGGAAAAGTGAGTCATTTGTAAAATGATTAAGTAGTAGTAAAATGATCAATCGGCGAAAACATTTTTTTGCCAAACGTTGTTTGTCAAGTGTGATTTTAATAATGATATTAGAGAAGGCTCGTGCACCAGCAGTTGGGACATAAAATGAGCGGGTGATGTGTGTGTGTGTTTGTGATGATATAGACGTTGATATTTAAAAACCTATAGACGACCCACGTACAATATCACATAGGAAGACCAAACCATTTAATAACTGATATGTTAGGACGACTACAAGGATACCGAAGCACGTAGGATATATTTTAAGAGGGTTGTTTCGATGGCCCGTCATTGAAAAAGTTGTAGATTTACGTCAAAAGGTATGAATGCTTGTCTATTTGACGCCGACATCGACTCGTCGCCGGCACGTTTGGTCGTGTTCGATCCGCTCCTCGTATCACACAGCCCTGCTCCTATTTGCATCATGTTATAAGACAGTCATGCATTTATGATATTCGCCTGATTTTCGTTGATTACACAAGAAACAGTTAATTAGATGCTAAACGGCATTTTTTACCAATATATATAAGTAAGAGAAGAAACCCCTTTTTTGGACAAATAGTGTTCCGTTAAAAAAAAACATATTTTTAATCAGTACCAGTCTACCTACAGCCTGTAAAGTTTTGTTAAAATCACAAAGACATACCTAAATCTCTTTACCTTTTCTTTCAATTTAATTGAATTTATTAACTACAATTTAAGGCACCTACCTTAAATTGTAAATAATATGAAATTCTGTTTATATTTTACAAACCATCTAAAGTTGACATTAGCACACCGTGAAAAAAATTCAAAGTTTTAAACAATTATAAAATGAGCATGCCAAACCACGGAAGCTGCTTATTGTGAAAAACTGTACGAACATTTAATAAAAAACTACCGTGAAAACATTTCCCACGACTTTAAAGTATAAATAACAGCGAGGCACAAAGGGATTTTTTATTATGGCAGATAAAAAACGGCGCCCGCCGCCACCGCGCCGCACAACTTTTTGATATGCCAAACTTGTGGCTGTTCAACAAATCGCGCTTTTTCATCACAAATTAAACGCCATCCGTCAGCCGGACGCAGCCATCTCACCCCGGCGGGTCCCGGCGGGTCCCGGCCGCGGCGCGAGGCTACTGTATCATATAACTTTTATTTTACGCAGTTTTTTAGAAAATGTTTTTTTTTAAAAGCCTATCTCCAATCCTCAATGCTTGGTTGCAGCAAGGATCCATAAGTAGGTTTACGAAGATTTACGTTACTGTTATTTTTCTAGCACATCGGATATACCTAATGCATATTCAATGTGCTAAGGTAGATTAAATGTTAAGCCTGTCACCACCGCTTTATATTTAGTTCACGAACGGGGTAGGATATTCGTATTCGCTATGATATATCCTACACCATCCGTTCCTATAATATGTTTGTATATAATGAGAACAATAATAGCACGCAACTTACATTCTGTTAAAAGCACATCTCCGCCACAAAACATCACGCGAGTTGAGCCGCCCTGTTTTATTTATATCGTCGCAATTGTATTCATATGATAACAAACGCACTTCACAAAATAGCGCTCGAGTGTAGTGCCGCCGCTGTACCGTCGCAGACTGTACGCCATTGTTCAGTTACGCGAACGCTTCAGCCCATTCGCAACAAGTCGGATTTGCGCGTGATTAAATCGCGACGGGTCGCGGTAATGAGTGCGCGATGAACTTTGGTAATTGGAAGCAGTGTGCGGTGCAGACACTCGGCGCCCTGGTGTCCTTCAGTTCCGTGTGCTATGCACGGCGCTCAGTTGCGTTATCTCGTTCCGGGAAGACTCCTGGCTTACCGTCAATTTAACGGCTGGACGATGGCCAGCCGTTGTCCAGAAATTAAATAATCTAAGAACGGCGTCATGTGGGAGGAGAGCTGCTGCAGTAGAGGTCTGAATTGTTAAAAGTGATCGCATCTTGCTTATTATTGCATCTTATTATTGTGACTATTCAACACAAAAAAAAAATTTCAATTCGAACCAGTAATTCCTGAGATTAACGCGTTCAACCAAACAAACAAACAAACAAACTCTTCAGCTTTATAGATACTATATCTTTTGTTAATATATGATGATGATGATGAATGATAATTTTGATAATAGTAATGAAATGGGAGAAATGACATACCCTCAACCCTTTGAGTATCCAGTAAAGATGTGGGGCTTTATCAAAACATCACGCGGACTTCTTGAAAGAATTTAAAAAGTGACGTTGTACTGTTGTATTTCATTTGCCATCACTCATGCATGCTCACGAACACTTAACGGTTAATAATACACCATTATCACATAACACAAAGGAGATGCAAAAAATTGTAATTTAAATAATATGTAGTGTTAATTCCGCTGTATAAACGAGTGAGTTAGCGGAATTAACACTACATATTATTTAAATTACATTTTTTTGTACTATGGATTTCCGCAAAATAACGCCTGATTCCATTAATTACAAAGGAGATGGCCCAGAATTTTAATTATTTCTAAAGATCTCAGTTCCGCCATCTTATTTTATAGCATTGGAGTCACGGGTTTTTGAGACAAACGTAAATATAAAAATAAATCGAGTCTATGTAATGCTTCGTGAATTTGTGAATACAACTTATTGCTAATTACGACAACTAGAAATAAAGCATTAAATTAAATAGTTTTTGTTCATAAGTTGAGCGGCACTTTTAAAAGCTGCTTATATCACAACTGAATTTGGCTTCTGCGTTAATGTCATACAAATAACTTCGTTTCCTAACTTCTTTTTACGACTACGTAGTGGATGGATACTAACTAAATGAAGATGATTGTTACCATTTTCAATTACCAATTAATAAAATTGTTCTGCAAGTTCACGATTCTTAACAGTAAAAATATTTAGAGCTTGCAGCATATTTATTTTAGCGAGACATGACAATGACCTATGTATGTAATTTTATTGCGATGCTATGGTGCTCAGCGCGCCAAAACCCCATCTAGAGCCAAAAATACTATCCACTATTATTCTATGACGGAAAACCAACCCAAAGATAAAAATCTGATCGTGACGCATTTTTTTGTGGGGCACACAATGTATGGCCTCTGGGCCATCTCCTTTTAGAAAATAAAACAAAACCGCAGACTCTTCACTTTCCCGCCAAGATATCCACTACAGATACTTATTAATGGAAATAAACTGGTAGATAAACACTTACCAGTTAGTACCAATGCACTTTTTATTAAGCAAATAAGTCAGATAACAATGACATTCCAGCAAGTGTTGAACCTGCAACCCTAGCCCGCCGGGGCGTGTGTGCGTGCGTATGTGCGTACGTGTGAGCGTGCGTTCGTGCGTGTGTGCGTGCGTTCCGCCGCAATTAGGCAGCAGCGTTTTATCTCGTTAGCGACCCTCGTTACGGACCCCGGGCCGCCCCCGCCGCCGGCTGTAAAAACGCGCCTGTTTATAGTTCAATCAATTTGTTTTATCGCTCAGCTCGCTCAGAATCAGCAGTATTAAGTTTCAGCTGGAAATGCCTTGTCGATTCAAAAGAGGACAGTTTACATATGACCCGCTTCAACAGGTAACATTGCAGTTAGACAGAAAATGAAATGTTACTATCATTATTGAAATCATTTTTCTACCTACGCAGTCCATACGAGTGATACACATTTATTTATTTATATGTATAATAGAAAAGGCTTATCAACTAAATACATACAGAACTTTATCTAAACATAAATAATCATAAAAGCTATTGGTTACGCACAACATATATGAAGAGCTCGATGGCGCAGTGGATAACGCGCCCGGTCTGCGAGTGCTGAGGTTAAGCAACTTTCGCAAAGGCCGGTCATCGGATGGTGACTAAAAATGTATCATCTCGAGCTCCTCCGTGCTTCGGAAGGCACGTAAAGCCGTTGGTCCCGGCTGCATTAGCAGTCGTTAACAACCACAAGTTCGCACTGGGCTCGCGTGGTGGTTTATGGCCCGTTCTCCCTATCCATCCTTAGGAAAGGTTTGTGCCCCAGCAGTAGAGACATAAAAATGAACTAATGATGTTGATGATGATGATGACAACATAAACCAAAAAATAAAAAAGACCGAAACTTAAAAAAATATTAAGGCCTTTTCTTAGTAGTGAGGTACAATTTAACACACTTCTTAAAAGAACCCAGTTTGTCGCTTAATATAGTTCCTCATGACTTTTAGATAGCTCATTGTAACACCTAAACATTGCAATAAGAGGGGAATTGCTCCCATAGTTGTTCCTTTTAAAATCAATCAAAAAATGGCTTAAAATTGTGTAATCTGGCAGTGAGTCTGGTTACTTTAAAATTTACCTGTGATAAGAGGGATGAATAATCCATATCACCATTTAGTAATTTATACAAAAAAAATAATGACAGTTGGTCTTTACGATTTTCCAAAGACATAAAATTGAATTGGGGATAATCTTTCAATATAGCTTTTGTTTCTTACAAATAAACAAAGAATAAGTTCCGAATAGTTATTCCGTGTTTTGTTCCTGTCATGTAAACGTCATTTCAAATTAGAGTAAAAGAGACAAAACACGGAATAACATAATAATATAACATAATATTCGGACCTTATTCCGTGTTTATTTGTAAGACGGTAAAACTATACGGTGAACTCCACTCATATAGGCTATTCTGTTTAAAAATCGTTTCTGATTTTTTTTCTATACGCTGAATATGATTTTGATAATGAAGAAACCAAACGACACCACATTAAATTCTCCACAAAACTACGAACCAAAGCGAAATAAAAACTTTTCAGTACTTCTACTTAAAATCTTTTGAGTTTCTGAATATGAAAGACAACATTCTCAGGCACTTATTCAAAGTAATATTGACATGGTTGGTAAATCGCATTTCAGAATCCATAACTATGCCCAAGTCCTTTACCTCCTCCATTCTTTTTAAAACAACTCCATTAATGTTATAGCTACTTGGAAATTTCTTATGTTTTCGAAAGAACTTTATATGATAGCATTTGTCAGTATTAAGAAACATCGCATTTGGTGACACCATTCAGTGATTCTATCTATATCATCATGGAGTTGAGTCTGTTCAGTATTATTTACAAGCTTTTATTTAGTTTCCTTCCTTGGTCAAAAAAATTGGAGATTTGTATGAAAATTTTAAAATTTATAAATTTTGGTAATTTTTTTTATTTTAGCTAATCAAAGTACTGGCCTAAGTATCTATACAGCTTTGCCATTTTGGTGGCAGTTTGTTTATCCCTTTACTGTAGAAGTCTGCCGGACGGGAGGCGATGAAGTCAGAGAAAGCGTTTTGTACTGCCTACCGGGTGTTGAATTTTTCCCACTTAAAAAATTGTCTAATTTTGAAATCTGTTGGGGCAAGACCAAGGCTCCCCGGAGTGAGTACGGTGGGTGACGGAGAGCTTCCAGCTGTAACTCTTGTAGCTTTGCGATGGTCTGTAGTGAAGTGTGAGCTCGCGCGTTGTCGTGGAGAAGCAATGGGGAAGAGCGATTGACCAGTCTTGGTTGTTGAATTGCGAGCTTCTCCATCATTGTTTGCAATTGGCAATAGACATCTGCCGTCACTGTTGTGCCATTCGGTAAGAAGCTGTGATTTACAAGTCCGGCACTGGTCCACCAGACAGTCACCATCATCTTCCTATGAGTAATCTTTTTATTAGCGCACTGATTAGGTGCTGTACCCGGGTCCGCCCACTGAGATGAACGCTTACGGTTGTCGTATAGAATCCACTTTTCAATGCAGGTAACAATTCGATTTAGAATTCCCTCGTTTCTATGCTGATTCAGTAGTGCTGTGCATGCTTCGACGCGCAAGTCTCGCTGTTGGTCGTTTAGTATATGTGGCACCCACTTGTCTAGCTTTTTTATTTTTCCGATTTGCCGCAAATGCTTCAATGTTGTTTTGACACTAACTCCAAGGCCCACAGCAAGCTCAGCCGTAGATTGAGTTGGATCCGCTTCCACTATCGCCTTCAATTCGTCGTTGTCGACAATGGTTACTGGTCTGGCCGACCGCGAACCTCGTTCTTCAACTCAAAATTTCCTGATTTAAAACGATTGAACCAATAACGGACCGTGTTTAAGCAAGTACAAGCCCGTACACGTCGTTAATGTTTCATATTGTTTGCGCAGCGGTATTTCCACGTAGGAACTCATATTCGAAAATTGTATGAATTTTCAGTTTATCCATGGCGCCAAAAATTACCACAATTTCACAAAAACATAGAACTAGCTAAAAAATAGATGGCCTGAATAGGTAGTAGGTAAAAAATGTATGGACGATTCAAAAGCACTTTTCGTAAGTTTATTTGAATAGAAAAATTTGACTTTGACTTTGACTTGCTCACTGGTTACAGAGTTCATAGGCAGATCATTCCGTTGGCACTGGGACTTTTATTTTTATCGTAGTAATTAGTTTGGCCATCTCATTTTCTAGCGTAGCGTAGCATATAGTAAATTTTAGAAATGTCATTATGAGCTGTCTGTCCTATTAATAACCTAAACCCTAAACATAAACTTACAAAACCTATGGTTTATGCCAAAAATAGCTGGATGGAGTTCATTGCAAAATATGCAGTTCAAAAATACAGCCGAGTATGACAATTTTGGCAAGATTATCTTGCAGCGTCTGTCTGCCTTGTACGCGGCAAGATGTCTAGCAGCAACCGTCTGCCCTGTCCGCACTTCTGGAGCAACCTTCTGAAAATTGTAACAAAATTTTCAATATTAAACGCGTATCCGATACTTTTGGATGACAAATCGCGTAACACCAAATGCGGGTACAATGTATTCACGGTTTTGCTCGTAGCTCGTACACGAGCTGCCTGCCCGCCGCCGCCCCAACTTACATGAGCACTCATACAACCCCTCAATTATTCAGTCCATAACTTAATTCTTCTTTGTTTCCTACATGGTAATTAGAAAACAGAGGAACATCCGAACCTCCCCGTTAACTCAATAGCACGCACATTATTATAATAAGTACGTGGTTTCCATTAGAGCACAAAGAGATAAAGATCAACGGAATTCCGCGGCGCGTCTGTGTCCCTGACTCGCGACGTTATGCGCGTAACGCAGGAAAGTGTGTTAAGACCATCGCGGCGTTTTCGTGATTAAGGGAGCGAACGGCTGGTTTGGAGATGACCATCGGAATATTGTAGAGAGCGATGCCATCCCATGAGACCACTCACAGAGTAGTTAGAATAGTGTGCCGGCCTGACCTTTCGTGTTTATCACGCGGCAATGACAGAGGCCGCGCTCGTTACGCGCCGGCCATTTGTCGGCGCCCGGCTGGCCGCGCGGCGATCGCACGGAAAAACGCCGCGCCGCTCATGAATATTCGCACACGTCGCGCGCCCTTTTATCATTCCGATTGTAACAAGGCATAAGATTAAATTATAAAAAGGTCGGCTCGTGAAATGAATCCGCGTCGGTGCGTGACGCGAATCCGTGAAAATACCTCGAATAAAAAAACCTTTGCGGCCGCCCCGCCCGCCCTTGCCCCCGCCCCGCGACCTTGCCGCCCGCCCCCGCCAGTAAAAAATTTCCCAATCGAAACATTAGCTGCACTCGGCCCGCACGAAAACATGAGCTCGGAAACCTCAGGAATAATTGGCGCCTCACACCTGCCCCGACTTTTAAAAATCACAATGTGCTCGGCGAAGCGCGTGCGGCATGGAAATTAAACTTGCGAGTACTGTGTACTGTGTACTGTGCTGCCTCTTTAAATATGTATATTGGCCTTTCGCAGCTTTGTGTTCGGAATGTTTCCGTCATGTTCTCGGTAAAATCGTGATACGGTGGAATATTCAGCTTCATTTTGACAGAGCTTTATTTAACGGCAGGTTTTCTAAGTCGGTATTACTTCCATATTTAACTAGGGTGTCGGCGGCTCGCTTTGATCTCGGACGCTGCGAGGGACCCGTGCTCATGGGACCGAAATTCCACCACAATATGACGTTGTTATACCTACGTGAAGGAAAACTGTTAAATATGGTAAAGGAATGAAAAACAGAAAACTTTCCAATTTGCAGGAAGAGCCAACAGCTTTAATTAAGTAATCGCCTGCATATTTATGGCCCGCGCTGTGAACGTTTCCATGTTTTGCTTTCTCTAACAGAATTCTTTACTCAGCACGTCTACTAAATTTCATTATTATGCATGAATTTTTATTACCTTATTATTTTTGCTAATAAACTCTCCCTCTGATACCATTTCCTGCAAATGAAAACATTAAAATATATTTACAGGTAAGAGGAAAAAGTCTTTATAATTACCGTCCTTGGGGTCACACTTAGTGACCCGTAAACAACATTTTATTTATTGCGTAACACGGTACCTACAGAGTGATCTGTTGTTGAGTAACCGTCGAGGCTAGTCCAATAGTGTTTGTCCGTCGTTCGCGGCCATAACCCGCGCCTGGTCAGGCCGGCGCCGACGCCGTGACCAGCAACTTTATGGCCTAATTATTCACTCCACATCGCTTTGTCCCGCGCATAACCGCGCATTTTTAGTATTATTCAATATAGTTTGATCTTGTTTTTCTTTAAAAAAAATGACTTTTACCAGAGTACTGTAGTGGTACTGTATGACATTGTGAAAATTTAAACTTATAAGTGATGTAAATTTGTTAACTTAGATTTTTTAAATTTTCAGTTTTTTTTTTCATTTTTAAGTGCTAATTGCTGCACTGAAGCTAAATAAAATATTTATAAAGTTAGAAAATACAGTGAAAAAATTAAACGCCTACCCCCCCCCCCCCCATCCCAGCCAGTAATCGAACCTGGGTCTTCCGCAATCCAGGCGGCTGCACTGACCGCTATGCTATCGGGAAGGCTAGTAAGCGCTGAATTTTGTCACTGCTTTTATAATGATTTTTGAGTACTAATAGCGGCACAGCGCGCCATCTATCTACCATCTATCCAGCCGCTCTTAGCACTCAAAAAGCATTATAAAAGCAGTGACAAAATCCAGGTTCGATTCCTATCCCGGTCGGGTAGGCGTTTAATTTTTTCACTGTATTTTATCAATTTTATAAAAATTAGATTTTTTATTTTGTTTTTTTACATGTTGTGGTTGTCTTCTATATTTTTGTGTTTATTTGTAATGGAAAGTGTTCTGCTATGATAGGGCATTTTCCAATATTTTAAACGCTGTTAGGGAGAAAAGAGCTTAACACTTGCTGAGTTTCTTGGCGGTTCTTCTCAGTAAAAGATCTCCAGCCCAGAGTAGACTTACGAACCGATGGCATAGTGTCACAAGAGCTACCTACTTGTAGCCTAAACTGAATAAATTATTTAGAATTTTGAATGTTGAATTTTAACACAAAGTGTGCCCACCATTATTCATCCGGTTTAACAAAACGGGTGAGAAATTTGAATTTTGTTTGAATTGCCTATAGACCCCTTTACTTTAGCGCACATGAAACCCTCATCCATTTAAGAGGTTCGTTTGTCATATGAGTGGTAATGAAAGCGAAGTACTGGCAACTTTGTCTGCGGGCGGCGTGGCGCAAGAAACGCGCGTCGCCCGCGCGGCTACTTTGCGAGCTCTCGCTCTCGGGTATCATATCCCATGAATACGCGCACGGTGCTCGACGCCTGGCGACGACTCCGCTCACATTGCTTTTTGTCGGATTTCTCGAGTGGGACTCTGAGGTTTCAACACTTTTATAAGCTATATGAATCAGTTCTGACATCATATTCTGTAACTTATCCATTAACTAATTAGTTTATTTATAAAGTAAGAATTATAAAAACTTTTGTTTGTTTTTTTATTTAGGTTAAACAAGCATTTTTACATATACAACAAGATGACAAGGCAATGCATACAAAAAGAGCTGTAGTATATAAATTGAAATAGTTAAACTTATTTTCCATTTCATCTTCATCCTAACCTTTTCAAATTAACATATTGATGGCAGCACAGTAGCAAAACATTATAATCAGATTCTAGATATATTTTACAAATAAAACTGCAGTAACATATATTTTATAGATCATAAAATAATATCCAAATGACTAGCGTCTTGCGGGGTGGCTATAAAGCGGCATGTGGCGCAGCGGCCGGCGTGGGCACCCTGTATTATTCATAGAGCGGCGGCGCGCGGTCGCGGGCAATGGTACGCGGCAGCCGCGGGCCGCCGCCGGCCGCGCAGGCAGCCGCGGCGTCTCGGCCCGGCCCCTCCACCGCACGCGTCAAATCACTTTTTCATACAACTGTCGGCGCGGCCAACGCAGCCTAAGCTCGGGTGCATCTGGACGTTACCATATATTCTGATGACCACTGTCTGCTGAGTATAAAAACTGTTTAATAATGTATTGCATTACGATTTAAAAATATAAGTATTTTACAGGCATGAAAATATGTAAAAACTATTCAAGGCATGTGATATGGGGACTCTTGTAACTAGCCGTCAATGTATCGCGTAAATGAGTTATACATTATTCGCAGCAGAAAAATACGTGGATATTTTATATGCAACCCTATTATCGGCTCCTAAGGATCTGTATTAACGTTCACCATTAATGGGCTGAGGTTAATCGGAAACTACATAATAGTGCTGCGTAAGGTGACAAAGGCTCCCGGCATGACGCGGCAGATCCCGCGCTCCATTAGTTATCAAGATAATGATTTCTTTCTGTATCATTTACGTGGCGCTCGATTAAGATAGAGCGTACGAGGCGTGAGGCTGGCGGTGGCCGCGGTTAGTTCCGCGCCATTAGGCGGCCCCGGCCGCTTAACTTGCTTGCGACGACCCGCAACCGCCCTGCAACCGCCCCGCAACCGTCCCGCAAACGCCCCGCAAATGCCCCGTAGCTGCTCCGTAACCGCTCCGCAGCCAACCCTCAACCGCCGCACACACGCCATGCGATTGCCAAATATTTAATTTTATTTAAAACATTGACATAATATTGAAAAATTTATACACGTAATACGTACGAAAATTTACATCAGAAAAAAACAAAGCCATATTATACATACGCCTTTTATAGTTATACTCAGACTTTAATGAAGAATAATTAATATATAATAAATACAACAAAATGGTGAAGAGAAATATATAAACGAAACACGAATATAAGATATTGAGAGAATCAGAGGACACGTCGAGATCCGGCAGCTTTGTGTTGTTATGTTAGTTAAACAAGTCACGTAATTAATTATGTTTGGATCAGGACTATTATCCTGTAATCTTTACGTGTGTATCATGAACACAAACATAAAAAATATACCTGCTGTACATGTAGAGGTGTGGATAATGTGGCGGCTCATTCAAAAGGTGGCGTATGTTTGCTTGCCATTATAAACGCAGCCTACAAACTTATTCGTAATTAGGTGCCAATTTATAAACTTATTTACATTTCAAAGATAAAGCTTTAATAAACACATTAGAAATTTCATCAGATATTTTTACAGAACAACTGTAAAGCCTATCGACCCACAGCCGGCCACCACGCTACACACTTTAAAGTTTATACTGACACCCCCCACCAACCTTACGGTTATAAAGTTAGGTGTCAGACATCCTTCCGCAAGCACAAGAGACCATCTACGTCAGGTCATAACGCCAGAACAGAATGCGCCGGTACGCATCCTTCATCCGGTACTTTTAAGACTAGTGTCTCGAGCTAGTTGCCCCGTGGACACGTATAGTCCACTACCTAATATGTTACCGGACCTGTAAGCTTGCTCACTTCTCGTTGCACTAAGAGTACAACTCGCAGATTCCACTGCTCGGATCGTCAACTCTAAAGGCGACTACCAAATGTCCTCTTTGGTGGCGGAGTTGTAAGCCCACTCACTTCTCAGTACCCATCCAAGCACTTCATCAGTTCCAAAATCCTACGCGGCTGATTCAACCGGAGACATTGCATCTAGCGGGCACCTCTACTAGTTCTCTAGACTAGTGCCGGAGATGTTGGAGTAACTGCTCAATGAAAACCACCGAGCAGCACAACCAACTAAGGGCAACTCACGTGCCCCGCAGATCTTTTCGCTTCAGGCCCCCTCCGGACCGCTACTACCTATCAGGGTCAGTAGATAGCGACCCACAGCCGGCCAATCAAATAGTCAGGATAGTTGATTCACTTAGCGAGCAGTACTTATCGTGAGCCTCCTAAATGTTAGCTAAATGCCATCTTGTGGCGCCATGACCCCATTCCGTTGTACCGTTCTTCAACCAGTCTGACGTGGGGCGGGCAGAAATCGAGAACGCGGCCGTGTGACGACTCCGCTCATATAAAATTCATTTTTATGTCGATTATTTTAAATTTATTGAATTCACGTCTGCTAGGGCGTGCTATTGACGAAGCGCTACTTTCTTAAAAAAAGCGTGCGTTGCTAATGTTGACGAATTGAGTAAGTTTTCTCGAAAAAGCTTAGGATACTGTTAAAACTAACTAAAATACTAATTACGCAGTAAATTTTTACATTCTTGTACCTCCAGTATTACCTATCATGAGAGGTCAATAATGCAATAAACTCACAATTTCTTCAATTTATTGCAGCTTTTGTAAAATCTGTCCTAAAATAACTGACATGATGGTGTTATGTGGTGCCGTGTACATTGGATCAAAATGAATTGTGCCAACACCGAGGCAGCCTATATTTGCGCGTGCGGCGGCGGCGGCAATTTCCTGCTTCGGTGTTGGTCGCTCTGTTTTCTCAACGCCTGTAATTGTCATCAGACAGCGGCGCCCGCTAATGTGTTAAATAAACATTGGAACCACCCCCGCCCCTGCCCCCGCCCCCGCCCGCGCCGCGAAGGCAAGGTGCAGCTTAATCCACCGCTCCACTGTTACTTAATCACTTGCACCACTCCGGTAAATCGGATGCGGAGAGTCATTAGTAAAGTTGCTTTCAGAGTACGTTATCGTTAAATTGTAATTATTTTAGACGTATAATGGATGCAGCGGATGTTTTCGTTTAATTTTGTTAAAGCATGAGCACCTGCTTAGAAATCCTAAGATTCGGGTCCTTTCGACATCAGTTGTGCTGCGTCAGAATACGCATATTTTAGACAGGAAGGCGATTTTATCGCCTGCACAGTTTAAGTGCCATATTGTGTTAGTGTCTAAGTAACTATTGATAATGTATTTCTAACACCAAAACCTTAGATGAATGTTTGGTCTCGCTGCGATCGACTAGTACCGCCGGCGTACTTGTTAAATGCGGCACAAAGTGCTTGTTCACGTAGAACCGCGCGGGCGCGGTGGCGGGTGCGGGCGCGGCAGACGTGGCGTGTCGTGTTTACATTGACCGCCAGGCGTTTGCGCGAATGTGAAGTGTTGTCAGAGGTTGAAAACATGGGCGACGATCTTTTATTTTTAATTGAAAATTCATAGCAAAGGTGGGAGATTATAAACATTAAAAATGGTGTGCACGAAATTAATAAAGAAAGAGAACGGTATGGTGAATTTCATACTTTATATAGTAATTTGAGAGAACATCCTTCAACGTGTTTGGCCGCAAAAGCGCAGCGACACCTGACAACAACTGATTTTGAGAGCAATGATTGAGAGCTATGATCATTTAATTTTGTTCCTACTTTTTACTGTATTCACCTCTTTTTTCTTTTTTCGTGTGTTTCTGTGCGAGTTTGTTGTAGAATGTAAGTTGGGATCATAGGAAAACCTTAATATGTTTTTCAATTTACATTCGATACTATACCTGGTGTATACCGGGAACAACTGTGGCCTGAAGGCCATTAAAATCTCAGGAGATCCACAGGTAAATATTTAATCAGGTAAAATTTTAAAACTAAGCAGAAAAACCTGTTTATAGATACAGGTTTTTCACAAATCACATTTTAAACAATAATGACTGCACAATCGATGATACTATAAAACAATGTTATTATACTGATTGATCATAACAAAAATACAATATTATAAATAAATAAATATAATATTCCATGACAATGACATGACATTCAAAGTATTCTTTTTCAGTTCCGTGCATATAAAGACGGATAGTTTTTAAAACTACCAAGGAGGCTATAAAATGCATAACATAAAAATATAACGTAGAGTAAATTGCAACGACAACGTTACACAACTAGTTTATAAAGCTTCGTTAATTTCAACAAATCGTTGGAGTTTAATACTCCTGTCAGTAACATAAATATGAGCTCAGTTGGAAATGAGTCGGCTGGACCGCTGCTGCGGTTATCTTTCACAGATGACGTTGACACCCTCCCAAGTCCCAATAGAACCGCTCTTTACCAGGTTCTTCTATTTCAACAACAGTCACATGCATACATGTTTTAACACATTGATACTTTATCAAACAAAGTCAATTTGCAAAACAATTATGAGAAAGTGACCCTTTAGTACGTAGTCGCTTATTCAAATCGTGAAATTTTTTATCAAGTAATAAAAAGTCGTTTCGGACCGACGACAATTACAGTTAACTAATTGCCGATTGTTAACATGCTTGCAATAAAAAAACTTTTACTTCTGTGTGTCTGAGTTACGACTGGAGCACGGTGTACACCATTTTGGGCTGAACTAAATTATTTACAAACAACGGTAAGGCCCGCGGATAAAGCAAGTGCTTAAAAAAGGGCCGCCCGCAGCAACGGCGATGCTGGCCTCGCGCGACCCTCGTCCGCTGCGGACGTGTTTTATATCGCCGGAGCTCCGCTGATAGCGTGTAAATAAATTTGAGAGACATTTAATTAACGACGATTTAAAACTCCGCTTCGGTTTGTTGACGACTGTCATCAGTAAAAAGATCATACTAAAAAGTAGTATGTAGTACGTATTTAAGTAACACACTTCGATTTTATTCCATACATCTCCTACTTCAATTGTCTTTGATATGTCTCTTTATGCCCTTACTGGTTGACTGGTAGAGAATGCATCAGGGCGTTAGGTCGGCTTTTTGCTGTATTTTGCATTTAATAATACATGAATAAATAAGTATATTTATTTTAATACTTTATTTTAGCTACGGCCTATTTGGATATTACAAAGTTACACTCAAACTGGTGCTTCAAAGTGCAGTGTTACTGTTAACGACTCTGGTGCATTCCTATTCACAGCACTTCAAAATTCATTTCACAACTAATTCATGCATGTCTCCACTCCAGGTCTGTCCTATTGAACACTGTCAGTTATCAAATGATCTTTCTGCCTGTATATATCCCTAGGCTTAGAACTTAAATGAGGCGGTGATTTACACACTTGATGGTAATTAGTCCGACGGTAAAAGACGCGATGTATGGCAGAATCGTCAACTGAGGATCTAGCTATTATCTCTAATTTATCAAAACCAAATTCTACTATAGAAAAATCATATCAAAAACATCACAGCAATAAATAGCACAGGTAACTTTACCACCAGGTGACCTCGTTCCCCCGACTTACCATATAAAGATAATCTAGATCGACATTGAAACCTTTTGCGCACTATCTTCTAAAAAGAGTGCCGGGCTGCAGGCAGCAGACAGCAGGGAAATGACGTCGTCGACAGGTGGATCCGGCCGGACGCGGCGCCGCAGTCAAAGGGATTGCCGCGCGAGTGGCTCGGAAGGAGCTTAGCGATCCATTGCTCAGTCACGTTGCGATGTCAGGAAGCGTTATAATAATATATTACCGAAACAATTGCTGTTTTAGTGCATAGTTACATCGAAACAATTGCTTGTTTTAGTGCATAGTTACATCTAAACAATTACTAAAACGAACATAATTTTTTTAAAGAGTTGGCTGATTGCCTTAGTTGTCATTTTCAGCGTCACCGGACTTTTTGGGAGCGGGGCGGCGGAAACTTAAAGGGTTCCTCAAGCCCTGTGAAACGGAGCACTGTCAGAGGTTTCTAGAGGGCGGCATCAACGGCATCACGCAATAGTGCGTGTTCCGTTCCCTACGAGATTCTCCTAGGGGTTCGAATCTGGTGAAACAAACAACATTAACAACATTGACTTTTTTTTTTTAAACATAGCTCGGCAAATGACTCCACTCCACCTGATGTTAAGTGGAAATGGAGTCCAGACGTAAGAACAACTGGTGCAGCGAGAAAACAACGCAGCATCAGTCACCCTCACCCTGCCGGCCCACAAGGTGCCTCTTCACGCCTCGTTTGAAGGACCCCATGTCATAGGAAGGAGGGAAAACGTGCGCTGGTAGACTATTCCATCTTTTGAAAGTGCGACAGAAAAACGAGTCGCCAAATTTCTTTGTGCGCGATGGAATGTTCGAGACAGACTTTGACATGACTTTGACTTTGACTATGTTGTTCTATTTTATTTGTAGGTACTCATCTTCTTCTTCTTTATTCTATTCTTTTTATTTTCTTACTATTTTTCAGGGAAGTCAATCAATGTTTTTTGTTATTTTCTTTTATTATATATTAATCTTCACCCAAAATCTATAAATTGAAAAAAAAATTGTGTTTGTATCTGCCTACATGTGGTTGTCTGTCACTAAATGCTCTGATGGGCCGCGGTTGGGAGATCGCCATTACCGAGCGGTGATGAGGCGCCGAGATAAGCCGCTAATAAACAAACGAGCGGTATCTTGGGGGTAACCACGAGCTCTTATAGCAGTATTATTGCAGTTTTGAAAACGAGACGCGTGTACTGGAGAATATACTCGCGTCTCTTCTCCACACCACACAGTCAGGGGGCTGGCCCTCGCTCGGCAGTATCTGGCATGCATCTTGTACACGTACAATGGAATCGCACAAGCTTGGGCTGTATTTAGTGCCAACAGAAAAATTCTGCGTAGCAAGCTACCTTTACACATGAAGGTCCGTTTATAAGGGCAATGTGTGCTGCCTGTGTTCACATACGGAGCGGAGACCATGTCACTCACAATAAAGTTGGCTGAGAAGTTCAGAGTGGCGCAGAGGGCGATGGAAAGAGCAATGCTTGGAATAACCCTGCGCGACCGGAAGACCAATGAATGGATACGGCAGAAGACAAGAGTTAAGGACCTGGTCAGCATTATCGCAAGAAGAAAGTGGACATGGGCAGGGCATATTGCAAGAATGGACGGTAGCCGTTGGGCCCGGAAAACCTTAGAATGGAGACCTAGAGCAAATACCCGAGGAAGAGGAAAACCTCCCAAAAGGTGGGTTGATGATATCCGAAGATATGGAGGCTGTGATTGGATGGAGAGGGCGCAAGACCGCCGGAAGTGAAGAGAAGGAGAGGAGGCCTACGTCCAAAGCTGGACAAGTGATGGGCCGCAATGATGATCTTGTACACGTATTTGAATTGTGATATGTAACATATACCGTCAGCACAATATTTATAGCACGTAACGTTCGTGGTAAATAATTTATAACGTGATGTAATAATGTAATAGAAAAACATGTTATGTAAATTAAGCAAAACACATTAGTTCCTGTTTCGTGATTTGTCTGCAATCAACATATCTCCCCCACCAATTTCTTTGTTTATAGATTATTATATATACTTGTATTTTAAGATATTAAAACTAGTCAGAAATTACACTCCGATACATTAACCAGTTGTGTTATTATTTAACTACGGAGCCTGCAACATGACACATCGGGTCCTCCCTATTAGCTACGTCTGTAATTATGATACATTGCCAATAATTCACTTGAAAATCGTATTCTATTGATCGTTTTATTTTTAGATGAGTAAATATAACACAAATCCTGTCTCTTTGCGTGGGTGTCGTAAGGGTCTGTATCAAATATGAAAATGGAGAAGGCTTTTAACGTTGATTAGTTTAGATTTACGCAGTTTAATAACTTTTTAAGTACCATCATGGTCCCTAATATTAGAGTAATTATTAAATAAAATATTAATGTTTTGTTACCGAAATAACGGTTACTTAAAGAAAACAAATAAGTAATGATAATTTCGCCAATAATGTTATAATGCTTCTTATTCGTGGAGCCTAGATGACTAAAAGCGGTAACAACAAAAAGTAGCACCTCTAACATAGACTGACGCTACAAACATATATTTTTCAGATGTATCTATACTAATATATAAAGCTGAAGAGTTTGTTTGTTTGTTTGTTTGTTTGAACGCGCTAATCTCAGGAACTACTGGTTCGAATTGAATAATTCTTTTTGTGTTGGATAGTCCATTTATCGAGGAAGGCTTTAGGCTATATAACATCACGCTGTGACCAATAGGAGCGAAGCATCAGTGAAAAATGTTGCAAAAACGGGAAAAGAGCCTAAAAAATTAAAAATGCTGCCGAAAGTCACTATTCCACGCGGACGAAGTCGCGAGCACAGCTAGTTTAGAATAAATGTTTTGATTGTCTACAAAAATCGAAACGAAGAACCGTTAATAGGTCTTTTTTGTATCAATGCTTAGCCAGAAAAATATAGAACATGATAAAGGAGATAAAAAACATATTAATATGCTAGATAAGTTGTGAATGGCGCGGCTTATCTGTGACCAGAGTGTGGTGCGCGGCGCGTGCGGCGTGCGGCGTGTAACGATCATGGCGGCCGCGGCGCGCTCCATTATTTATTGCGCGTATTTATCACGTCCCGGGATAATAGACTCCTTAGCCGAAGGATTTAATATCGCCCTTACAAATTGGCTAAATAGCTCCAGCCGGTTGTCGTAAAAGCTTGATTTAGCCTGGTGTACACGCCCTCGTGCGCTCGTAAAACAAAGCGGAGTGTGTCGCGGCTGTCGGGACCTCGAGTGGCTGGGCCCGGGGCTCCGGCCGCGAGTGGCTGGTTATCCTCGCAGTTATATATGTTCCAGCTCGTCGTGCTTTTATTGATATGTGTCCTTGTGAACACAACAAGGTTAAATATTAAAGGCAATTTTAGCTAATTTGATGTGTTGTCGGAGTACTCGTTAGCAGAGCGGCGCGTCCGGGCTACGCTTGTGCTAAGCATCTTTCTCAATATCGTCTGATGAAGTACTTTTTTTAAAACACGCAGTCAACACAACTCTTCCCTGCTTTAAAAGTCGGTGCCATAAGTCTTCAACACCCTCCTTGTATTAGACCATAGAGAAAAATTACAATATGAGAAAAATGTAGAGTACTTAGTCCAGACAGTGTGTCACTGATAGTACAGTCTCGCCATATTATTAAATGTCTATGGCTAATTTGGTCAGTTGGAGGATAGAAAATGCTCATGTTAAAATGATAACAAAACTCGTATTATTTATGGTCTCGCCCAGTATCGGCTAGTATCTAGTCGTAAGTGTATGCAGCGTACGTGGTTGTTATTGAAAGCATAGTTGTGTGATTGCTTAGTATCGGAGTGCAATCAGAGCGCACGGATGGAGCGCACGCCGCCGCTACGAGCGGTGTCGATCGCCCGCAAAGCCGATTACTGGCCGCAAAGCTTGCCCCCCTCCCCCGGCCCCCACGACCCCCGCATCCGACATCTGTCGCTGATGCGGCGATTGCGAGCGGCGATGCCATCTGCGCCGCGACAGATTGCACTGAGCCGTGCTTACGCCGCGGACGGCTCGGGCAGCCGATGCGGCCGACGCACTGATTAACTGTACTGTGTCTTCGAGTTTACATGGATTTATTACAGAAAACTGTTCTTCTACAATTTACAAAAGTTAGTGAATCTTACGAGTACCTATGCTAATTACACAACAATACCGTATGACTAGGAATTAATCATTATTAAAATTGAAATGTAATTATTTGCAGAATATTGATAAATAGCTTTACTTCTTATGACGTGGTCGTAAGTGTATTCATTCTTTAACATACGTCAAGAAATCTAGCTCTCTATAAAGCTATTCGCCTTAAAAGCTTTCCCGAAAAAATCTTCACATTGTGTGTAATTTAAAGAACTATTTGAAGGCAGGATGAAGATCGTTGCCTAAACGTTTATTAGTTAATTTGGCGAGCACCTCTCAAGTTTACCTTCGCCTATGTAAACGTCTGCTCTAATTGGCATTAAGATATTAACTCGGCAGCAAGTCACGGGGCAATAGCTGCGATTGGGCGGGTGTTATTAGAGGCGCCCGGCCGACACCCGCCCGGTACCCAGCCGACACCTGCCCGGCGGCGCCCAGCCAACATCCGCCCGGGGCGCCCGCCCGGCACGCGCGCGGCAACCGTCGTCGGCGGTGCGGCGTACCCGCGGCCGCACGTACGCTCGTTAGTTCCGACTTCTGCGACTTGAAGTATGTTCTCATTGAAGTGTTGTCGTGTAGTCAATGTTTCTGTTACAACTGTCTTAAACGATGTTTGACGCAGGTAAAAGCAAATTATAAATTAACGTGCGTATGGGACAAATATACGGATCTACCGTATCTATTATATTATTATTAAAACCTGATTTCAAAATTGTAGCGAAACCGTAGCGTATGTATAAAATATTTTACGACGATAACAAAAGAAGGATCAAATTAAATGTATTTATTGTTGTTGTATTACGATTGAGAGAGCGCGTATGCTTCCCCGCGTTCCGTGCCACCTACACAGCCGTTTTATTTATATCGTACGGAATACAAAATAATTGCCAGCTCGTACTGTCTCGTAAACGTCGCTCGTTCGCCAGCTCCTCCGTCATCGTTTCCGCGCGCTCGAGGGGTTCCAGCGGCGCCTCATTGACGTCGCCTGCTCGCGACTGATGCCGGAAGCTTTTAGTGACATGCACACACACACACACAAACACGCTCGGATTAACGCACTTGCCGCATGTGTGTGTGTGTGTGTGTGCGCGCCGCGTCAGCAGCCACCGACGAACACTTCTGCGACCAGGCTGCTTAGTGCAAGTTTTGTTGAACGATCACGTTAACGAAAACAAGGATTTGTATCTCATTTTAAGCAGCGACATACGAAGTGAGTTGCTATTTTACCATACTTACAAAGCTTTGTGAACATAATCGCATTGCGAATAAAACTCGAGCGCAGCACCCTGCACGCGGGCTGCGGCCACCGCGGACTGACCACACCCGCCACACCACACCACCGGCACTCATTGGAAACACAATTATTCTACTCAATAATAAGGCTCATTAAACTGGTAACGATGGGGATTGGTGATACAGATATTTCTATCTATCTATAACTCTGAGCAAATCACCTCGCAACGATTCAGTATTTTGAAATAAACAGCACCCGCAAGTAAAATACAATCACAGTGCTTTGTCTCGCCATTCGCTGGTTTTCCGAACGAGGAGTGCATGGCTTATGAAAGTAATCAGAACTAATTCTTAAGTGTCTTCCGCACGTCGCTCGTACGAGCTGACGGCCGCACTAATGCACTCCGCTCTATTTCAACACAAAACGCAAACGGGCGCGTTACTTGTGCGCTGCAGCATCAACCAGTGTGTGCGCTACTGCCGGCGGCCGCGGGATATCTATGACGTCACGCGATTATTTCATGATTGGACGATATTCATACCCATTAAACCCTTTACTTGCGTTACGAAACGTTGTAAGAAATATCTTAGTTTTTTGATGCTCTGTTATGACATGAGATATCATTAGGTATTTTACAGAAAGGAAGAAGATAACATTGAAAATTAAATAGCGCTTTAGTTGTTTGGGAAAGAAGCTTCGCTAGTCAAAAATTATATTACAAAGGTGGTAGTATCTTTATTGTGTATACTTTTTTTCAATATTTTTTTACAAATGCATTATGCTGCTTAATTTTTATAATTGAACTAGCGGCCCGACCCTGCTTTGCACGGGTGGACTTTTTTCAATATTTTTTTTAATATAGCCTATGTTACTCAGCGCTAATGTACATTGCTAATGGTGAAAGAATTTTTTAAATCGGTCCAGTAGTTTTCGAGTTTATTCGTTACAAACATACATACATACTGTTACGTTGTAAATTTTAACCTATAATGCCCTTGTTAAATCACAGATAGGTTTGCTGTAGTTAGATAATGGAATTAAGATAATAGAATTACCTGTAAACATTAGTTTTCCTAGATATTGATTTGATCGGATGATCCATTGGGATCATTTTAGTTTATTGAATAAACTTAGGTGTATCTCCGTATTTTAGACTTTTAGCTTCAACTGACACATCACTCCACAATTGATTTAGCACTTACAATTAATAAAGCTACTTTTAGTACACTCTTGAGCTAAATAAACAATTAAATAAAACAGAATTAGATATGATGCTGTTTGTTTACAAGTAAACTTTGACAGTTGCCAGAGACAATACCATACCGGCGACCGCAGCGACGCCTAGTGGTGGCAAAACGAAACATTTAACAAATTATAAAAGAATATCATGATAAAACTTTGATTTTTTTGTAGCAAAAGCAATTAGGACAGTTATTCCGGTGGTAGGCTTCGGCCGTGGCTGGTCACCACCCTCCGGACAAAGCCGTGTCGCAAAACGGCTTAAGCCGTGTTCCGCCACGATGTCCGGTGTAGCCAACCAGGAGAATGGGTCTGGGCAGTTGAGGCGCTCTGTGTAATCGCCGATGACTGCTCGTCACCGCCGCATCGGGTCCTGGCTTCGGAGAGCAGCGGGATCCAAAGCACGGTGCCGCCGCTGGCCGACCGTAGGAAGTTGGGGGCCCAAGTAGCGGGTTAGCCACTTGTCAAAGGCTGCCCCGCCACCTCACGAAAAATCCCAGATTGCTCTACCTTGCCGGTTGGCGACCGGATGGGAGGACCGGGTAGCCATTCTGGGGGGGTTCGGGCGTCCCCGCGGTCTCCGCGTCAGGCTCCTTTCCGTGCGGTGGTGGCGAGATTGACATCTGATGGGCGGGATGCCTCCTCGCCCAACTGCCACTCTCCTCCTATTCACTCTCCCAAACAAAAATTATGTCAAAGAAATTAAGGAAAAACGTTAAACAGCGGCTGCACGTCCTCCCACTCAAAGTGCACCTCTCAAACATCCGAGGACTGCACTCAAATCTCGAACCTGTCCACCACCACCTTGAGACAGAAAAACCGCAGCTGTTATTCCTTACTGAGACGCAGATCAGATGTCCAGCTGACACGACGCACCTCAGCTACCCTGGGTATTCTCTGGAGCACAGGTTTATATCTCGTGCCGGAGTCTGTGTGTATGCTCGTGATGACATCTGTATCAAGCGTCTCAAGAACCTTGAAACGTCCAGTCTCTCTGTCCTGTGGCTCCTAGTGGACACAGGCCATGAACAAATCCTATATGCCTGTGTATACCGTTCGCATAGTGGAGACCATGAGACAACTCGATTGTGTGACCACCTTAGTCAAGCGGCAGATGCGGGTCGAGAGCGTTATCCATCAGCTCAGTAAGTCATCCTAGGGGACTTTAATGCCCACCATTAAGAGTGGCTGTTCCCATACCAGCTGACCGACCATGCTGGGAGAGAGGTGCGTAAATTAGCATTGTCACTAGATCTCACTCAGCTTGTAAACTGTGCGACGAGAGTGCCAGATGTCGACTCACACTCTGCCAATTGCTTGGACCTTCTGCTGACCACAGATCCAGACAGATACTCAGTAACAGTTTCTGCTCCACTGGGTACTTCTGATCATTGTCTGGTTAAATCTGTATCCGTTTATTCCCCACCTGAAAATTGCCCTTGTGGCCCAAGACGGGTGTGGCGATACAGGTCAGCAGATTGGGATGAAATGCGTCACTTTTTCTCGTCCTACCCTTGGCGGAGGGTTTGCTTCAATTCAGGAGATCCGACGAGCTGTGCTGAAGCCGTTACCGCGGTGATACGGCAGGGTATGGAGTATTTTATACCGTACTCGGACGTAACATCACATGGCAAAGCTCGCCCGAGGTTTAATGCTGACTGTCGTAGTGCTGAGGCGCTGAAATTGTCTGCTTATTCCGCATGGGCTGAAGCTCGAGCACGCAAGTCTTCGAATACTCGTTTTCTGAAGAGAGCCTTTAACCAAGCCGCCAAGTCGTGTAAAAGGACACTACGCAGAGCTCGATTCAACCACATAAGCCGGATCGGGGCTAAATTAGCCTCTTACCCCCCAGGTAGTAAGGTATTTTGGTCCCTGGCAAAAGCGGTTGAATCCAATTTCAGTCGGCCATCCCTACCACCATTGCTGAAGCCTGACGGTTCTCTTGCCCACTCTGCGGAAGAGAAAGCAAATTTATTTGTCTCTCTTTTTGCGGATAATTCGCGTCTGGACTCTGCTGGGAAAACTCCACCAATCTCATCTCGTGCTGACTGCTATATGGCAGAAGTGCGCATTCACCAGAAAGAGATCCTAAAAATCCTGCAGACCCTGGACGTGAACAAGGCGAACGGACCTGATGGCATACCAGCAATAGTTCTGCGTTCATGTGCTCCCGAGTTGTCTCCACCCCTCACACGCCTGTACCGCCTCTCACTTGAAACAGGCATTGTACCGGAGTCATGGAAGCTTGCTAACGTGCAACCCGTGCCCAAAAAAGGCAGTCGAGCTGACCCTGCTAATTATCGACCCATCTCAGTCACGTCCATACTCTGTAAGATAATGGAACGTGCACTGAATAATAAACTCCTGGCTCATTTGGAAGGTAACGATCTCCTCAGCGACCGCCAATATGGATTCCGCCAAGGCCGCTCAACTGGGGACCTTCTAATATATGCCACACATCTATGGAGTGAGGCCATTGAGAAATACGGAGAGGCCCTTGCGGTGTCCCTCGATATCTCAAAGGCCTTTGACAGGGTTTGGCACGCGAGCCTTATAAGCAAGCTCCCATCATTTGGTCTTCCTGCTAACTTTTGCGCTTGGATATCTGATTTCCTGAAGGGAAGATCGATACGCGTTGTCCTCGACGGCTACTCATCGGACCAAAAGGCTATCGATGCCGGTGTGCCTCAGGGATCGGTTCTATCCGCAACCCTATTCCTGCTTCATATAAACGACCTGCTTGTGCCCGGTACCTTTGGGTACGCAGACGATAGCACCGTTGCGGATAGATACATGTCGAGTGCAGGGGCTGGCAGACAAGATGTCGCCTCTTGTCGAGTGGCCATGGTTAGCCGCTTGAACGAAGCCCTCCAAGCAGTATCCGATTGGGGCGATGCCAATTTGGTCACATTCAACGCTGCCAAAACACAGGCTTGTTTGTTCTCAGCTAAGCGGAGCCCATTTCACCTGGCTCCGACTTTCCGGAATGTGACTGTAGCTATGACTGACAGCCTACAGCTCTTAGGTGTTGAGCTCTCGTCCAACCTCAACTTCGGGCAGTACATCGAGTCCAAAGCAAAGACTGCAGCTAAAAAACTGGGGGTTCTCTCTAAGGTCAGGCGGTACTTCACGCCAGAACAGCTGCTCCAACTTTATCAAGCACAAGTTCGATCATGTATGGAGTACTGCTGCCACCTTTGGGATGGATCAGCCAAATACCATCTGGCTGCTTTGGACTCGATTGAAAAACGAGCTAAGAGACTCATTGGTGACCCTGCCCTGATAGACGCCAAGCTGCAAAATCTAGAACATCGGCGTAGGGTGGCTCGTCTGTCGGTCTTCTACAGAATCCATTTCGGGGAGTGCGCGAAGGAGTTGCACGACCTAATCCCACCATCCACTTTCCGCTATCGGAGCGCGAGGCGCGAGTTCCATCCCTATGTTGTAGATATGCCACCTTGTCGCACGAGCCGATTCGGTTCAACTTTCTTAGTGCGTACAGCTAGGGAATGGAACGCGCTGCCTGCGAATGTGTTCCCTGAAAGGTATAATCTGGACCTCTTCAAGGCTAGAGTGAATAGGCTATTTCTAGGCAGGCATGTTCCATCCTCGACCGCACCATCACTTAACATCAGGTGAGGTGTAGTCAAATGCCTGCCTATAACCAATAAAAAAAAAAAAAAAATAAATAAAAAAAAAAAAAAAAAGGATTACAAACTATTATATTAGTTAGTATTTGAGATTTTTACGTTAAGTAATTTAATTAAATCCCGTAAAAAACGGAAACGGAAGTTGCCTATATGGAAAGTTCTAGAAACTTAAAAATCTTTAAATCGTTCTGGCAACACTTTCGAGCAGGAGTGGTGTGACCAGGCGGAGAAAAGAATTTAGCCTAAATATTGATTGGGGTAATTATCCACTAGAATTAAATTTGAGTAATGTTTTTATTGTCCTGCGTTTATAAAGATAATTATGTATGCGTTATTATAAGTTAGTGGTTATGTTTGTTAGCGTCAACATAGTGTAGGTGCCTGAAAGTTACCGTTTTCTAGTAGCTAAACGTTGAGTTCAGGGGGTTATTATTATGTGATTAGTCTCTGTGGATTTCAGTTTCAGAACGAGTCATGAAAACTTCATATTTGACATGTTGTTGTAGTTAAATCTCTGAAAGGTAAATTGTCGAAAAGTTATTGTGATTCATAATTCTCCCGATTATAAGGGCAAATTCCTAGCCTGTCATACGAAACTGCACCAGCTTGGCGGTGAAGCGACGCGATCATTCTCTTCCGGGATCACGCTCGAGGCTGCTGCAGTGCTTTTGTTTCGGTAGGAACTTGTGTTGAATTCAAGTGAAGTGATTTGGAAAGCCTCATCGGTAAGAGGGTTTTGTGAACGTGATGAACAGTGGTCGTTTCGTTGCAGGATTTCGTACACGCTTTAGAGACAGCCTGTTCCTGGTTATCGCTGTTCGCCGCTGCTTGCCGACACGTGCTGGCCGCCCCTTACGGCAACGCGTAAGTTCCTACTTGATAACCGATTACCTTAGGAACATTGTTATCCATTCCTTAAAGTCATCCTTGCACTATGAGTGACCTATAATATTATTCGTGTAAACAAGTGAACCACATGGTTAGTAAAACACCGCCAGTTAATGCTGTGCGTGGTACTACCCCTGTAATAAAACTCATTGTTTGGCCAGATCTGGTAGCGTTGTTGAACCATTTTATTCTAGTTGAATGTGGTAGCGATAGCTTGATATAGCGTTGAATAGCCAGCCCCTAATTCTGAAGGGTTGCTGCTCGGAGTTTGAGACAGAGTTGCCTGCGGGACAGGAGTCTATCATCGATACTGACTATTTAGTGCTAAGGCCCCGTATTGTCAATTACAGGACCCCGAGTTGAATCGTCTCGCAGCCAGGATTCAGAGCCGGCTACGAGTCTGTAGCCTGGACGCGAGACCCGTCTCCTCGGCTGGTCATAAGCAGCGACACGGCTGACTCCGCCTAGCGGATGGGCAGGCGTGGACGGTTTTTTTTTTATTTATTTAAATTTTATAAAACCCACTTTAAATTTTTTAAATTTACAATATATTTGTTTGGTCTGTGAACCATACCACACAACCACAGATTGGTAGGTTGATGTATAATTCATTAAGGATCTTCGAGTTCGACCAGAAACGTTCTCAATCGTCATCGTCGTCTCCAGGTCCGGGTCGATTATACGACCCTGGCGCCCATTTATTTTAATTATAATCTCATATACCCCCACGGTGTTCTCGGGTAGGTAGTTAAAATAACTGAACTGGCTTTATCCCAACCACCCACGACCTTAGCTTTTACCGCTGAAATATAGGCTGGCTGGTTAGGTAGGTTTATAACATCTCAGGAACCTGCTGGGTCCCTAAGACCCATAGGGTTTTTAGAGGTTAGGGTGTGTTAAACTATAAGGTTAGGAATTATATAGTCAAATAAACTTAAATTTAAATGTAACTTTATTTATATATTATTGTCAGTAACCTGTCAGGTCACGTTCGACCCAAATTTGCCTGGACTATATTTATGAATTTGTGATATTGAATATTGTTAATAAGAGAAGAAAATAAATATTTTTGCCTAGCCGAAAATCATTTTCTCGTTTTCTTTCTCGCACACCCACTGAAGTTGGCATTTGGGATTTTCTTCCTTTTTTTCATGAGGGACAAAATCACAAATGTAACATACAAAAATACAAAGGTTTCCTCTTTATAATATTAGTATAGATAAATCATCTAAACGAAAATCCATGCCAGAGCGCTTCTCGGATTTAGAAATAGTAATAACTTAAATTTATCTGTTCCAAATTAATTGTCAAACAACAAAATCGTGTTATTGTCGGCCGATATTTCAGATATTTCCGACGCAACCTGAAAAGCTTGTATAATTGTACGTTTCCGCCAAAACCGATGAATATTGTTATTGAGTGTTAAGGTCGTGTTTCGCTTGTCGCTAGCGCTTGGAACAATCGCGGAGGCTGTAATTTAAGCGTTATGACTGGTAGTAATGGATCGCGAGCTCGCACGCGCCGATTGCTTTTGACGCTCCCGGAGCACTGGAGGCGGCGCGGGCGCGGCGTTCAATTAAAAATGTCAGTTACTGCTGCCGCCGAGCTCCTGGCATTTCACATAAATCCCATCAAACTTTCTAATACTCAATGTCGTTACGGTTTTAACATCACTGAGGTAGTTAATTAAAAATAACGACGCACAATATTGATAAAAAATGAAATCAATGAAAGTTTCATAAATGATTTGATTTGATTCTTATGAATATAATTAGAAGATACGGTTATTCACGTGGAGGCAGACACGAGCAGTCGCTGTTGTATTATAAAACGTGGCAGGTGCACACCGCCTCCACAACGAGCATGACACCGAGTCACATCCACCTTATGGGAAGAGGAAAGCAACCTCGCCGCCACAGGCTCACGTAAAAAGCTAAGAACACTAGCAAAAGTTAGTTCCTCATTTCACGTAGGAGTAACATTTGTGAGCACAGTCAATGAACATAAGAAACAGGATACTTGGTAGTAGCCAATCAAAACCAAACACAAGTGGTACCTTTCAGTTGGTGTTGGAGGCTCACGCGGACACCCGGCATCACTCGACCGCGGATATTGATTCGTGCTGGGTCCGATGCGGCCCTGGTAAAGGATCCCGTGCCCTTGCCGATGCCCGACGCTCGCATTTCTATGCAAAACGTCCGAGCCATTCCCATATCGGAGGGCGGCGCAAACAAACACGCGATTTCGGTCTCTTAGTTATGTGTAGTGCGGCCGGTTGTTATGTCAGCGTGACGAAGTAATGCGGACGCCTCACCAGAGGGCTTAGACAAGTGGCTGAACGCTAGTAGAATAGAAATGGAATATAATAATAAATGTATGGGATTGATATAAGCCAATCAAACGTCTTTTAAACGTATCGTTGGGTTATGTCAATTAAATACTAAATATTTCTATTCCATTTCTATTAGCGTTATGTCATCTGCTTACCGCAAGGAAACAACTCAACTGCTCGATTATACTCGTAAAATATATGGTAATATATTTTTATTCAACAACGAGGAAACATGGTCTGCAGTCACCTTTCATGCAGGTAAGATGAAAGCACGTTTACCATCGTAAGTGTTATAAGTCACATGCTACAGTGTTGCATGCGTCAACAGCAGCTCATGCTTCGGTGACTACTTACTTTGAAGCAGACCGTATACTTCCCGGGTTAGTAGAATAAAATATACGTTGAGGTTTCGAGGTCACATAGCTTATTGAGCAGATGATTTCTGTAAAAGTTGATGATTTACTTAAGTGATTCAATAAAATAGTCAAATTAAAAGCTGCAACGAGAAAACAAACTAAAAAAACCAACAAGCCGTCGTAGCTCGTAGCCACGCCGCGTCGTAGCAGAGCGAACGCCGTAGCCGCGCGTCTTGTAGCTCGTAGCTCGTAGCGGCTGGCTAACTGCTAAGACCGCGGCGGCGCGGCCGGCGCGGCGGCGTTACGTAACAGACAGAAGGGCCTACATGTAAAAGTAGTCTATTTTGATTTTTTTAAACTGACAACACCAGCTTGAGAGAGAGAGAGAAACATTTATTGACCACACACACTAATCGCAACAACGCTGGTATTCTGGCGGAACAATATTTTTTATAAAACATCAACCTTTCCTTTACATTTAATTTTGTTTCCTTTTACATTAATTTTATAAGCTTGTTCAGCGTATAAATATTGTTCGTATCTATTTTTATTTTTGTGCTTCTAAGTTACTAAGTCCGAGATATAAAGAAACATAAAATAATTTAGAGTGACATTTTCACCCTAAAAGTACTTAAGTGATAAAAAGTACTGAAGTCCTGCAAGGGTTTTCCGCCCATGGTCAAACGTGCGATTCGTCAAAATATCCTTTTTGTCAAAGGCTCGTTTGGTCAAATTAAGTTTGTCAAAAGTACGATTCGTCAAAATATCCTTTTTGTCAAAGGCTCGTTTGGTCAAATAGTGTTTGTCAAATGTGCGATTCGTCAAAATACATTTTTGTCAAAGGTGCCTTTGGTCAAATTGTGTTTGTCGAAAGTGCGATTCGTCAAAACAACCTTTTTGTCAAAGGTTCGTTTGGTCAAATCATGTTTTTCAAAACTGTTTTTTGTTAAAATACATTTTCCAGTAAAACAAAATGATTTGGTTGGTCAAAATAAAAAGAGGCTTTCGCTTTGCTTATAACCTTATAATTACGCTTTTTTATTATAACTACGCGTTTGCCATATTTATTATACTGGATCCATCTTAACCTTATAAATTTTTTTAAACACTTTATTATGCCTATCTTTCCATTAGCATAATCTTCTATAAGTCTGCTCAAACTATAGTCGTAGAGAATGCTAGCTCTAGGTCTTTTTTTCACATCGTAATAAACTTCGCTTTTCCGGATTTCATAATTGCAGTGAATCCTCTCTTTACGCAATTGATTAATGAAGTACAAAAATGAAGACTTCCGGGTAACTTTTGACTGCAGTCGTTTGTGCCAACTTTCCGCCATATTTGTTGTACGATGACGTTCAGAACTACAGCAGAACTTATTTATGGCAATGATATTTATCCACTCCCCATCGAAATGCTCAACAAAATCGTCCATTCCTGGGGCCCGACCGCCTAACCGATCGCTTTGACTATGCGTATAGTTTATAAAAGCGATATCAAAAGCTAAAGACTATAGCTTTCGAAATTGCTCTCATAGGCGGCACGAAACACCAAGATGACGTCATAAACCACACACGAAGTCAAAGCGATCGGTTAGGCGGTCGGGCCCCTGGTACATGCTCTTCAATACAAACAAAAATGTTGGTGTATATATTTTTTTTTCTACAATATGGCACTAAGCGACATTTCCAAAGTAATTTTTTATCTTTGATGGTGCATAATTATCTCGTAAGCCAGTTTTGAGACTTAGTTACTTTTACATCTAGGCCCTTCCTTTTTCATGACAGCCTCGTGTACTTCATTAACAAATTTTCTTACGGTTTTTTGTGAACCAGTAGATTTAACAGTGCCAAGAATTTTTACATTTAATTTATGTCATAGATATAGATTAATATGGATGAATCGGTCCGATAATTATTTTAATGAGACGTTAAGACAAGAGTATAAGTAATGGAGGGTCCCGACTGCTAGCAGCCGGGATGCGGGATAGCGCGACTCATTAGCGGCGGTGTTCCTCATCTCAACTATTATAACACATAGTAACTATTAAGTAATCTGTGCTATTACCGACAGCAAACTTGCACACGTCACGAAAGGCGCAGTAAATAGTTAGATAGATAGATAGATAGATAACGTCTTTATTTGGACACTATAGACACACACAATATACAATCGTAAATAAAAAAAACAAGAATTACACTAAACATAATTTCATAACACAAGTATTAAAAATACAAAAATGTGTGTGTGCCGCAGCATCTCAAAAGGGTCGTTGCTCAGCGTGGTATTCACTCGCATAGCTAGTGAAGTGAAGAGAGCTAGTGAAGTTGATGCAAACATCAATAAGTTTAAACTTTAATTACCGCCATTACCGAAACTCCTTGTAAGAGCGGTCGCCTTTCCACTCGGCGAACAGTTTATCTCTCATTTAAAAGATGAGTCGTGCGGCATTCACGCAGCGGCCATGTTTGTAATCCTGGAATTCAATTAGTCCGTATTATTACAGCGCGTGGAGTGTGTTTATGCCGCGCCGGCCCTTTGTACCCGCGTCAAAATGACAAAACTCCCTGCGGACTTACCTTGATCCCTCCTCCCCCTCCCCCGGCCCGCACTCCCCGCGCCCCGCACTCCCCGCGCCCCGTACTCCTAGCAACCCCTGCGGCACCACGTGTGATCATTACCGTGATGATGGATAGCACTAGACTAAAACTTAAGCAATGGCAAGAAGGACTGCTTCTGTGGTCTAGTGGTTAAGCGACCGGTCTCACACCCAGAGGTGCCAATTTCATGGGAGGTACTTAACATTGTACTGGGTTTAGTTAATGTTAGGGCTTGCTCTAATTCCGCTTTACTAGATGTCGCCATCTTATCTGATTCTATCAATATTAGTAGTACAGTAATTTTTTGGTGAACGCAAAACTGCTGTTTCCTGTGGTAAGTGACATTAATATTGTAGCCAACCGAATCAAACCGAATCAAGTTGATTCGGTTGGCTACAATATTAATGTCACTTGTAAATTTATTTCTTTTTTGTAATTTCAAATGTTCAAACAAACCAAATACAAACATTAAGCCTGTTTACATTACTTGTTTATGTTATGCATATGCCATTCATAAGATTACATAATAGGTATGTTATGTCTTCGCAATTCAACAAAAAGGTGATCGGGCCTCGGCCGGCGCTGCGCGGGCCGCCGCGCGTGATCTATGCGGCGGGCGCTGCCAGGCGCAGGCGAGCGATATCATTTAAATATTTAAACTTCGATCTGAATGGAAGTTAAAAAAACGCGCGATAAATTGTGCGCGTCGGGGGCATGAATAGTTCGCATCGCCGCGGGAAATTCTCATTCGAACTGGAAAAGAAATATTGAAAAGGGAATCCGTTTTAGAGCTGCTGGCCCCAACGTCGGCACACGTCGGGCGCCGCGCGAATCTCGGCCGTATCGCCGCGGCGTAGGGTGCATTGTCGCCGTTGCGCGACCGCGACGTGTTCGGTGCACAATATAACGGAAATAAATTTACTTCTTTAGGTGGTCGCAGTTCTATCATACGTGGTTGTACACTTGGCAAGCGGGCGGAGTGCGGGGTGCGGGGGCTTGGGATGAGGTTCACATTAATTTGTATTTAATTACAAGTGCCTAAAGGGACTCCTTTTAATAATATATTTTAATTATTATATTATATATATTTTTTTAAGGTTTTTAGTTATAGGTTCATTGTTCTAGTATATATATATTTTATTTCTGTATATAGGTATTGTATTATTTTATTGTAAATCTGTTTTCGTAAATTTCTTATTTTGAATTTGAATTTGAATATTAAAATCATATCATCCTACTAATATTGTAAACGCGAAAGTTTGTAAGTATGGATGGATGTTTATTAAGTCGTTTGCTGATGGACAATGAGTTTTACAGCCGCGCGCGGCGTGATTTCATCGCAGTCGCAATTGGCTCCGGCAATACCGCTGGTCATCGTCTCGGCCTGGCTCATTATTGAATCGATATTTTTAATAATTATATTTTTTAAACTATAATCCACTAATCACAGTAAAGCTCAGCACAGATTCGATTCGATGTGTGATATGTATGATATAAAGAAATGAATTGAGTTCCGGGCAAAGTTTCGTCCCATGTTTCGTGAGCAGCCGCCGGAGACGGGTGCCGCCGGCCGACGCGCTGCAGCCGCACTTTACACGCCAGCCAACCTGGCCAGCCGAGCACTACACATGTGTACAACTTGTACACACAAACTACAAAGCAAAAGATTTGTTCAGCTCTTTTCATCCACAAATGGCTCTTACACCCACAGCAGACACAACGCTCAAGTCCCCCCCCCCTCCCAAGTTACATAACTGCGGGCTGCGAGCTAAAGTATGACAGTCTTTAGGTTCTTTCATTAGCGAACGGCGGCAAAATTTCCGTTGTAACTGTTAATGAAATTATATTTCCGGTTTAAATGAGCCCGGAGGCAGCGGCATTAACCATGCCGGGGCGGCGACAAAAAACTTAATGAGCCGAGCGGCGCGCGCACGCAGGTGCATCATTCACTCGCAATGGAATAATTGGCTAGCGGGGGCCGAGCGGCGCGGGTATGGAGCGGCTGCGGCGCGGTTACGGTGCGGGTGTTGTGCGGCTGCAGTGACTTCTGGACCGCGACAATTTAATCTTCTCTTCGTCGTCGATGCCTGAGGGTCGTGACCACCAATAGCAACATCGCAGACCAGGGCTCTCCAAGAGGTCCTATCTTGAGCTAAACGGATAGCCGCCTGCGTGTTGCATTTCCGGGCTTCCAGAATGGCATCCGTCCACCGAGCAGGCGCTCTTTTTCTGCTTCTTCTTCCCTCACGTGACCCACCAGTATAAGTTTCTCCAAATTAGTAGATTCCCGACGAGCAACGTGGCCAAAAAATGAGAGCGTTCTTTCAAGGCATACTGATGATAGGCGAGTTTTAATGGACAGCTCCTGAAGGATTAAATAACGTCTTATAACATTTTAGGTTGTTATCGTGGCTGTTACTAATTTGGTGTCCTGAAACAATAAAAGTGTCCCAGGGATCCCAAGCGTACCTCAATTTGTTGTAGATATTCCAATCAGTACTATTAGAATTGAGGACTTTTTATATTTGGTCGAATGACAAATAAACTAAACATGGCAACAGCAAAATGTGACTGGACTGTATAACCCTCAGAACAATAAATTTAAAAAGACACTAAAACATATTTTTATCTAAAACTCGAAGCGTATGCAAGTAGGAGAATTGATTCATTCAGTTGTGATAATAAATGATATCCACTGCGGTGCGACGCGTGGAGATTACCGCTGCGAGGAAATTGACAAAGTTGCGATGACGCGACGCGACGGACGCGGGGCGAGATCCGTAGCTGCCGACGGCAAAACAGCAGATACACTCAAGAGCAATGTATATCGGTCACTTAAAGCAACCTATAAATCTCGGAAACTAGCTTAAGGCGACGCATTGGAAATTTACGAGGCGGGGATCTTGATTTACTTATGACAATTAAAACAACAATTACAAAACATATGAAAGTAATATTTAATGACATGATTTTTTATTTAATTGACTTCATTTCACTAGTTGCAGAAACACAATTTGTCAACTTTTATAACAGAGTAAAAAATATCAAAGTAACCTGTTTCAAAACATTGATTTGCATTTTACAGGCTAACCAGACCGATTTAAGCATGTAAATTTTCTTAGTAGATTAGTCTTAACTTACACTTCAATATTGTATTTCATATTTTTTTAATAATTTGTAGTTTTAATTAGAAGGAAAAAAAACAGTTTTTCTTATGGTACGGGGCGCAAACGCTCGTATCAAAACGTATGAGATTTATTGTTTAGCGGTGCGTCGCCTTAATGAAATAAATTGTGTTTAATAGACAATTAAATACTCCTTAAATGAAAGTAAGAAAAACTTCTTAGTTATTGTAAAGTTATGTCATAAAAAAATCAAATTTGAAAAAGGGAGACTTTAGAAGATACTACGAAATTATTGCATTTGCTTTTGCTTCGTTTCTAATCTGACATTGAAGTGGGTATCTAACCATGTTGATAGTGTTCAATATTTAACTCAAGCTGTAATCATGTCGCTTACACCTGAAGAATGCATCAGAATTCTCAGAATGCTGAAAACCGGCCGGAGTCAGCGCGATACAGCCAGGACTGTCGGTGTGTCGCTGTCAACAGTACAAAGAGTTCTCCGACGTTACGAGGACGTACCACAGCACGAGAAGATCGATACTTGGTAAAACACCATGCTTCGTAATCGCTTTCTCATAAGAACTGAACTTACAAATCAGTTACGACGTAACCCAAGCGCATGGAGAGTAAGACGACGACTTGCTGAAGCTAACTTGATACCACTTAGACCGGCAAACGGCCCTAAACTGGAGCGTGGGCATTGTTCGTGCATCATCGAGACCGCTCGGGCGCCGCCGCCGCCGGGGGTTCCCGTGCGAACTTCGGACGATTGCCGGAGGCGCCGGGCGCCACACTTCACACCAGCAGCGACACTTCGCCACGGATCACGGACGACACCAGACGCGCGCGCGACATTATAACACAATATACCAGTTATACAGTCCACTTCTCTCTCTCATTTAAAGTCCTTTAGTTAGGACCCTAACAGGCATCGTATTTCAAGACTAAGATATGCCCAGAACCACTTAAATTGAACTATTGAAGATTGGTCAAAAGTTATGTTCTCCGATGAATAAAAATGTATGCTCTACAAGCACGATCGAAAACACAGAGTATAGAAAACCAGGGGAAAGATTCAAGCAAGCATGCATCGAAGAAAAAGTAGCCCACGGTGGTGGGTCTGTACTTGTGTGGGCCGGAATTTCTTCTGAGAGTCGCACAGAACTGGTGTTCATAGAAAACGGCTCTTTAACTAGCGTAAGATATGTGGAAGAAATCCTTAATGAACACGTTGGTCTATTTATGGTCAATTTGGGTGAGGATGCTATATTTATGCATGACAATTCCCGACCTCATATAGGTTGGATTGTGAATGACTACATTCAAGAGATGAACATTACTCATATGGAGTGGCCAGCACGCAGCCCGGATATCAACCCGATCGAGCATGCTTGGGACGAGCTAGGGAGATGCGTAAAACAACGAAACCCTCCCCCTATCACGCTTTGTGAGCTCAAAATTGTTCTGACAGAAAGGAACTTGGTGTACAGCATGGCAAACCACGTAAACGCAGTGTTGGAAGCACGAGAAGGCAATAGGTTCGAAATATTAAAATTCAAGAAAATCGTAATGTTGTTCAAAAATGTATGTTTTTTTCATTATGTAGTTTTGTAAATAAAATGTAATGACTCAGAAATTTTATTACTTTCAATACAATAGTTTACATATCTGTCGAGATGTGCATCTGTCCAAGCGTCGAATCCTATACAACTAGTACGTTTAAAATTGTTTCTCTACTCTCACTGTCCTAAGTTCTGTCTAAATAGCAACATAGTGCCGTAACAGTTAGACGTTACGCTAATGCTTGTTAAAATGGTGACAGACTAATATGATCGGTGGAGTTAAGAAGCAACCAAACTGAAATCACAGAGGAATAGCCATACGGCCCGGCAAGGCGCGCCGACAAGTAACGAGCTGTCTGAGTGGCAGTCGTAGTGACGTACAGTGTACAGCTCAATTAGTTGTCCCATCCCGATCATCTGCGCTGCCCGAGAGGGTGTCGCGGGGGTGACGGGGGCAGGGGGCGGCACTTGCAGCTGTAATTACAGCTGCAGCAGCCTGCTTGGAGCCTACCGCCGCGCCACGCCGCCGACGAGACAATGCAATCTTTCAAACTGAATGAAAAACTACTAGAATTTAATCAAAATGTTAGTGTTTCAACACAGTTCACAGAGGCACAGGAGATAATTTTTATCTTTCGATACCATTTGCATCTTCTTTTTCTGTCAGTTTTCAGTGGTCATAATTTTATGATACAAAAACAATTGCACAAACTTTATATTGATTCCGCAAATATTTGCACAAAGGAGGTATCCACTTCGATTCGTACCAATTTAGGATGATCAGAAGTAATTAATTTACATAATTGAAAGAAAATTATAGCATTGAAATGCTAAATAGTCGAACCTTAGTCGAACGAAACAAGTTGGAGCGGAAATTTGCATAACGATGGAATTATTTACGGCGGCGCGGCTCCGGCGACCGCTTTGATGTTCCTCACTTCTTAAAATGCGTGATGAGTTTTTTTGCGAATGCCGACCTCTACGGCCGGAGCCCGCCGGGGCCGCCGGGGATGGCTAGAGATTCTATTAGGTATTTTCAATTTTTTTTGCACCACCGTGCAAGACGAACACATACTGTTAGCTTCCTTGGAATAAAATCAGTGATTCCTGTGTCCACGAACCACGAACCTTTCAGGGGGTTTGAAACGGAACGCAAATCCGTATAAAGTGTTTAATTACGATTTCGTACGAGACACGTCATAGTGTTCAGCTTAGAATCAGTACAATGTTTGATATGTTATACGATATTTATTTATTGTGTAGTGTATATAACAGTGGTACGCATAATAAAATACAGCTATGTCGCTGAGGTATTCAAAAACAAGCCAAAATTAGTTGAAAATACTATGCACCTGGCTAAGTGCCGCCAAAACTCCAGGTTTTCTTTAAATACACCGCGTACTTCATGAAAGGGGCGCCGCGCCCGTCGCCGGGTTACTGATAGCGATCGCACACGTTTCTTGACATGCTTTTCTTATTCTTAATGTATTTAAAAATTCAGGATGCTCTCTTCAACCCGTTTATATATTATTTTATTAAAATCTGACAACAACCATAGAGTTTGGTGAAACGAGGAAATGTAGTGAGACTGGTGAGAAATTTTATGAACTGTTGACATAATTTTATAAATTTTGTAATACGAACCTTCATTTCACAAGTATAGGTATTATTAGTATTGGGTTCACTGCTATTCATGATTATATGATTCATTCGTATTACAGTATTAAACCACCCTGACCAATTTACACAATTTACACGTCGCAACACTCACTGCCAAAGTATAGTGCAATTTGCAGAGCAACATTGCATACGTGAATATGAAAGCACCATTATATTATTATATTGTGATATTTAACGACGCGATGAGCCCTCGACGTGACGGTGAAGAACCGCGGCCGGGGCGCGACGAGCTACATGAAATAAAATGAAATGAAAATCCTTTATTCAATTTAGGCATATAAATTGCACTTATGAACGTCAAATAGTTACATAAAAAAACAAATATTATAAGTATTAAAAAATAATATAAGTACAAAAGTAAAATATATAATTTAATAAACAATACTGATATGTAATGCGATTCTACTGCTGGTTCGGAAGGTTGATTCTGCTGAGAAGACTCCAGCAAGAAACTTAGCAGCTAATCTTTTAAACTAAAACTTGTAAGTATTCAAAAATGTAACTACATAATACAATGTGAAATAACATGTGCAGGCGAGCAGACTAAGATGACCACACGTTCTGATCATTAAAATAATCATCAATTTATAGTAACCTTTTTTCATTAGACCTTGTTTTATTTCTGTCTTAAACTTGTGTAGTGGCAATTCCGTTAGAGTGATAGGCACTTTATTGTATATTTTTATACAATTCCCAACAAATGGATTACCGACCTTATTGAGTCTAAGTTTTGGAACATACACGGTGACTCGCGCCCGTGTCGAACACACGCATGGTCGCGGGCCACCGAGTGCTCGTCTCGTCGCGACAAGACGAGCACGCGACGACGACCGAGACGTGACGGTGACGAGCCGCGGCCGGGCGTGACGAGCTACACGGCGACGCGCACCTGTGTCGAACACACGCGCGGTGGCTGGCGGGCCGCTGACGAGACGAGACCGTGACGTGACGCGAGCGCGCTGCAGAATATCAAGTTAATAAAATATGAATAATGTGCGGCGTTCCGGTGGGACAGCTTTGTTCACGTGGACTCGGAAATAAAATTGCAACAAAAGGTTGTACAATAATATTGTGTCAGGTGAGGTATGTTGGTTCCGAAATGCGTAACGTGCCGTTTTCTGCTTCTTCCTTCAAAAAAGAAATATGTTAGTTCATTATGTATGGGACGAATGTTAATATGACGATAATTGTTCCTATCGTCGAAAATATCGTAATAAGTATCTATTACAATTAATATTATGATGACGTGTCGCCTATAAAACATTTTATGTAATTCAAAAGATAAGAACGGCTATAAAAATGACAGTTACTGCCGCAGTGAAAGATGGATCTTATCACTCTCGTATAATGTTCGGGAAATGACAACCAACCTAGAGTTTAACTGCAGTATCGTATTTTCATGTAACGGCATGCAGCCGTGCGCATGGACCCCTGATGGAAAGCGGCCACCATAGTCTCTTGTACGAGTATATACTTGTAAATAATATACATACATATATGAATGGTGTTAAAAAAATGTGTAAAAGTAGATTCAATTCAATGTATCTCTGGTTAAATATGAGAGTAGTTGCAAACACTATCCCGCATCGGTTCTGTGCTGATACTCTACCGCCTGATAAACACTCCGACAAAATGCACTAAAACGCAATATCGGACTTGTCTCAATATAAATGTATTAACACGGCAGTAACAATTTGAAATTATCAAATTATGACACCTCCTTTAACTTTGTAAAGATCCTTACGGCTTGTACATAATGACTTCAACAACAATGAAACAACACTCGCTGAGAGCGGCGGTAACGCCTGACGCATTACAGAGAACTCGATGCATCGGTGTGTTCAATGGAACGGGGTCCTGCTGTTTGACCAAAAGTCATTTGGAAAAATTACACTTGACAAACAACGTTTGGCAAAAAAATGGTTTCGCTGATTGATCATTTTACTACTACTTAATCATTTTACAAATGACTCACTTTTCCAAATGATCAACACTTAAATTTACATTTTATAAATCATTATTTAACACAATGAACATTTAGCAACTGAGTTATCAGACAAAACTACTATTGGTCTAAAAACGACTACAACTAGTCTAAAGCTCTTTGAAGTAGTGGATAGTATTCAAATGATTGAGGATACTAGCTGCCCTACTCCTGTAGGTCACGTGATAGGTTAGAAATTTAAGACTTATTTTTTTTTTATTTACGATACATATTATTTGGTGAAATGAAAAAAGATCAATTGTCATTTTAATATTTAACACATTTAACAAGTGTAGTGTTTGCTAATGGATCATTTGCTAAGTGAGTTTTTGTAAGATGATACTTTTGTCAAATGTCTCGTTTGCCAAATGAACCTTTGGTGAAACGTTGTTTGTCGAATGACCATTTGTCAATAATATTTTGGTCAAACATTAGTAATCCCAATGGAACGCTTACGTTTGATAATAATTAAAATGTGGTGTGCTTTCAATAATAAAAACCTTAGTATTTGACTAATTTGCTATTTTCTTTTGTTTGTAAGCATTCAAGAAATAAAAACAAGAAATCAGAAATCAGTAGGTGATTTCGTAAACGTATTTAAAGATGCATACCAACAAAAAATTCGTGGCCCTGTTCGGTTCATTTTCCATATAAGAAAGAATACAAACACTAGCCATGGCAGTTTGTTATATTTTTATTCATGTGAGCTTCAAGTATCTGATGGTTATGAGTGAGTGGCCACAGATTGAATGGTGACAGGGATAATCACCGAAAAATCAATAGCGGCTTAAATGAGATGTCTGTAAAAAGCCAAGAGAACCGACGCCGGCAACTCTTCACGATGATACGACCTAATCCCAGCTACCTACGATACTCTTGGTGGGAATCAAATTTAGTAAAATAATATGAGACTACTCGTAAAGGACATCGGCAGTTAATTCGACGCGGGAAGCGGGCCGCGTCACCGGCGGCGGCGTCGCTGTAAATCAGAATCGCGGCGTGACTGCGGCTTTAAACGCTCGCTAGACGCAATTAAGGAAAAGAATTTAATGCAATAAATTGCGCGCCAAAGCTGGGCATAAATACGCGCGCGCCGCCGCCGCCGGCCGCCGCGACCGGCGCTTGGGACGGCAGCGCTTTTCGGCATCAAGCTCCGCGCGAAACTGTCAGAACCTGAGCACTGGCGGCTAACATTTATGACCGGAATAGGTTTATAAACAGAATATTATAAAAAAATGAACACTGAACAGGATAAAACAGAATTCGCCCGACAAACTGCTTCTAATTAAATGAAGATGTACTTACAAAGCTGTACTAATATTATGATTATCGCATGTATTTTAACTACTTTAACAAACCCGTGCCCGTAATGTTCCTGACATTTCCACAAAACCATTTCGATTTTGCTAAACAAAAATCGTTAGTTCTATCTGTTTTAAAGTTACTAACTTTTCTTGGTAATATCCTAAAACAAGTTTGCAATTAACGAAAGGTGTTGTAAAAACTGCTCCATTTAACGTACATACCTACCTAACTGGCAACTCAATTTAGAGCGTCGTTTCCGGAGCAGCGCCGTCCAGTGCTAAATTCAGCTTGAGGCCACGTACTGCGAAGGTTTTTTAAATTAGTGCGCTTTATTAACTTTAGAATTTTTAACTATTCAACTATAGAAACTTGATATATGATTTCAAACCAGTCTGGTGTATGTTTAGTAGCCTTCTCAAGAAATTTCGATTGGTCTTTCGAAAGGGCTAACTGGAAACGCTTTTGAGTAAGCTGCCATTTATAATAATAATAATAAATTTATTTATGTTCAGACAACAAAGTTTTTACAAACAGGCCTATAGATAAATATACCTTACAAACTAACATATACATAGACCAATAGAAACAATTATGTTAGTAAATAAAACTTATATCTTTGTTAGTATTAAGCACATCCTTGTGCTGGTCCGGTGGTGTTAGCTGGCAGTCTACCGCGAAAGCGCCGGTACACCACGCCCTTCAGCCAAAAGTCCTTCCTCATGAATATGTCGTCCAGCTTGGCGTCCACAAATGCCTTGAAGCTGACATTGTGTCGCGACTCCAGCGACTCCACCCTCAGAAGGAAGTTTGTCTTTGTCTTGATGTATTCTATCACGTCCTACACGGTGATGGTGTGGTGTAGGCGCGACAGGTACATCGGCGTGGTCGGCGTCGCAGCTCGCAACAGGAACTGAGGCCCTGTAAGTGCGGTACCGCAACGGTTCTGGTTCGGCCGCTGTCTGTACGCCCTCTTCCTTTGAACCTTCACAAAACCTTCGTCATTTTGATCCTTGATGGCGCGGTCTGGCACTCTCTGAGTATCCTTGTTGGAAGCAGCAACACAGGCGTAGTTTCGGGGCTTCGATGATTTTGTGGCCGGTGTTACGCGCGGCACCAAGAGCGTATATAGGCGCGGGGCGGACGTCCAGCGGGTGGGGCGACAGCGGGCTGCGGGGCGCGTGGGGCAGGTGACTGCGGTGCGTGGGGGGCCGGCGATGGCAGGGTGCAGCGTGCCGACGCCCGCGTGGGGGTGACGCCTGCGCCAGCGCTGCACAGCGACGAGGCCGGCGTCGAAAATGCTGACTCGCAACTCAGCCGCGGTGCGTTGACGAATGCACCGCGCCGCGTATTGACGTTTGAGTCATCGACGATTGACCTAGATAATGCGAGTGCTGCGCGCAAACTATCTACGTCCATGCGCAACTCACTCACAGTATTCTGTGATGCCTCGTACTTCAGCATCACATCCGCCAAGCCCGCCTTCAAGGTCACGATGTCCTGGCTGGTTCCCGGCAGGCTGGTATCGTCGACGTTGTCGAACGTGACGGGGGGGAGCTTGTCCAGGTCCCTCGCCACAAACGTTGGCACGTCGTCTGGGTCGGTCTCTTTCAGCAACGCAATAATTTCCCGCAGGCTCTTCGGCGTCCCATCACGTCTTTGAGACACCATCTGGTCGCTTTTGTTCAGCGACCCAAACAGGAGCTTCTTGGCTGCAGATATCTCCCCTTCGCTGAAGCTGGGCTTGCAGATCTGCACCGCACTCACCTCGTCCATCACGTTCAACTTCTGCTGCAGGAAGGCGAGGAGCTCGTTAACCACGAGTTTGTCGCTCATGGTGATAATTCGAGCGGCGACCCACGCCGCGCTACGTGTCCGATTTACACTTTATAAATTGCATCCGGTGTGTCCGCACAGAACGGCGCATACTGTGCGACTCACATTAAACATGCAAACATGCGGCGCGCCGCTAGCTGGTAGGTTGCGATGCAAACTGTACGGCCGACCGGCAACCCGGCTACGCTCGGGTGCGGGCTCGACGCATGGGACGGAGCTGACAATCGTGCCCACAAATCGTACCTATGAAGTTTACTGAGTAAACCCGCATTAGTGTTAAACGTCATATCCATCTATCTATCCATTGCGAATATGCATGAGAGTGGCGTGGCTCACCATACAAGTGTTGAATGTTTATAATCCGTTCGTATCTCTCTTTTGCTGACGCGACTCTTGCGCCCGACTGTTTGCTTACACAAACATAAACGCTGGCCCTTTTTTGAACAACACAATCTGTTCCCTACATCAAACAACTCATTGGGAATGTTGAAACGTACCTAAACAAAAGGCATGCCGAAGGTTTAATTCTGTGTCGGGCGTCGCTCTCCTCTTGCCGGCTGTGTGTGGAGCGTGTTTGGTCTCACCGCGCACGTTACAGCGCAAATATCCCAAAGTGAAGCTGCTTTATTAAAAAACCAACAAGTGCACTCCATCCTGCAAGTGCATCAGTTAAAGTAACGAAGTTTTTAATTGAGTGTGATTAAATTCATTTAGGTACACTACTAGACGCGCATGACGCAATCGACGAACTACTAAGTGTTTTTATGACAAGGCTACAGCCAGAGCAAGCCTTGCTCTAAAATGAATGTATTTTGATTCTGATTTATTATATAAGATCTGTTAACAGTTAGCTAGTTTTAAGCGTCTGTTGATTAAGCAATGTTGGCAAAAGTAAAACCTGCAAAGGGATAACAGCGACGAAAATAACTTTAGATATCACCTGCCGCCACAAAAAGACATTCTAGTTATGATGACTTGTTTAATGGACGAAGTTTGAAGTATGGATATTTGTTATTTTGTAGCAAATAAAGCACGACACTATGCTTATCAGCCCTGACGGGGGCCGGGGGCGGGGGCGGGGGCGGCAGGCGCGGGCATAGGCGCAGGTAATAATGAACACTAGGCATTTGTTACCCGAGATCCAGCCGGGGCGCGTAATCTTTGTTTGTCGGAGCTTGTTCTCCGCTCCATATTTCACTGGGATTTATTACCCTATTCCAGCTCCGACTGATTTCCAGTACACCGTGGCCACCAGCGGCGCCGACGGCGGTGCGCTTAAAACACTGCGGTGATTTAGGGACAGATTTACAGACGCACGTGGTGCGTCACACCGGTTAACTCCAAGACTCGCACAACTAGCTTTTTTAAACGACTTCAAAAAAGGACGAGGATTCTCAATTCGACCGTATATATATTTTTTTATGTCTGTGCGCGGATAACTTCGTCGTTTATGAATCGATTTTGATGATTCTTTTTATGTTGGAAAGAAGATATCCCAAAGGTGGTACCATGATGAGGAAACCAGGATCTGATGATGGCATCCCAGAGAAATCGAGGGGAACTTTCGAAAATCGTAGTAGCGACTAGTGCGTTTGTTAATTTTTTTCAAAAGTATTTTAAAGCAATACTATTTTATGAAGGTCTGGAGTCGATCTGATGATGGAGCCGAAAGACAGTCGAGGGAACTCCTCCATGATTTACAGCAGTTTCCTTTTGTTGGGCTTACTTCATACGGTTCAATATGCCAAAATATTCAGTACGTACATAATAATACCTAATTAAGATTAAAGTTTTACATAGGAATACCACTACCTACTAGGCCGTCGTTTCCTCATCCGAGAAGCATCCTTGTTAGGTGTACCCCTCACTGAAAATCGTAATATAAAATATATTTTTACAAAAAAAACTGACTTCAAAAAACAGGAAACTAAAAAAACTAAAAACAGATGGTCAATCGGGTGGGGCTTTACAATAAAAAAGTGAAGATAATGGAACAACTATAAAAGTTTAAATGAAACAAAATTGTCCCCCAGCCGACCACCAACCACCCGACTGTAATAGACCTTCTTTAAAACTGATATGCGTATCTAGGTAATTAATAATATGATTTCAATATGACATATTGAAAAACATAAACATACATCAATACATTATATTATTTCTTGCTTTTTAGAGCTGTTTTTACTTTTTTTAGTTTCCTGTTTTTTGAAGTCGGTTTTTTTGTTTAATGAACGGTTTCCACGCTCTCATAATTACATAACACATATAACACCTGTTGTTACGCGTCCCACTTCCATCAAACAACTCAATGTTATTGTACGGTTTACTCCGCACATTACGCTTGATCAGCCGTTTGAGTGCATTGCCCTTCATAATAGCCTACTTACTTAATTATGTTTTGTTTATATATTATGACTAGCACCAATATTTTTAAATGTCTAACTAACTCGACTACTGTAAACTACTCAATAAACGGAAAATCTTTTACTGTGGGTTTTCTTCTCGATACTTCGCAACATCTCTGATACTTCATCAAGACTCATACATCAACGTCATCAGATAAATGTATGGTATATAACTGTCGCAGCGTGGTCATCTAGGCGCTGCACCGAACAGATACCATTCACGAATGCTGGTGAATCTTTCTTAACCCTATTCTTGGCATCATGGATTATTTAAGACTCTTAACTTAAAAAAAAATTCAAGTGGTGAAAAAAGAACACATTTTATACAAAAAATATAGACGTTATTCCAAAAAAAAAACTTCCAAGTATAGGGTTAAAGTTAAAAAAAATTAAAGAGCAATAACTGGACAGGTCAGGACAGGTTCTAAGGTTCTTTCTTAGTAAAAATTTACATTAATTAATCAATAGCAAAATCACGTTATAAATTTATTTTTCTTAAAATAAAATGTTATATAACGTAGTACATTGGTTACTCGACTGTTCGTAGCATTACAAGGACAATTTTGCGGTCAAGCCTGTCGCCTAAAGTTTTCTGACACAACTGTATATTCCGTAAAATAATAAACAAATGGGCAAATATAGCCGGGCGGCCAACGCCAACAATAAGTCTGGTCAGGCGCGCGTCGCTGCCCCCAAGCCCCCGCCCGGCCCCCAGCTCGTCACTTTTTATTTCTTGTTGAATTCATGCAATTTATAGCAGTTTTCACGACCAGCAGTCAACAAACTTTTGGAACTTTTTACTTCGCCGTAAAGTTTATTGGAGTTATGAATAGGAAACCCTGAAAGCATCGCGCATCCCAACGCCAAAAGCGAGTTGATGATACACAAGACAAAAACACTCAACATCGCTTGTGTCAGTGTTAAAGTAGATTGTTTATCTCACTTAAAACCGACAAGTCGCTTTTTACATAATAATGTCGTTTATTTATAAAGTTTAAAAGTTGTTATGCCCAAGTGGCCGCGTTTCGTAAAGAAGGGCCTCACATGATGGTACAACAATCATTAATATAAACTTAATATAAAATTCAAGGTACATAACGTCCTAACGATTATTTTATGGATTTCTATTTAAAAACAAATAGAAATAAAATAATAATAATAATATAAAAAATATATCTGTGATGGAAATGACAAAACAATAATTATGTTTAATTTTATTTGGTTCTTGTTTTGTTATATTTTAAGACAACTGTTTAACGATATATGGACAGATAACATTGGAATCGGTGGTACAATTGATGACAGCCCCTGTTCTATGAAGTTTCTGAATGTATTCGCACCATAACCGTCTAGAACGCCCAATTTGAACAGCTAACCCCGGCTCAGACTATATTAGTTACATAAATTTATATAAAAAGTTAAGTAAATGTATAACCCAACCAATGCCTACGAAAATAATGTTTATTTATTTATGTGCTTGTTGGAAGATTTACAGTCAAATATTAACTATAACTAGACAATGTGAGTTAACCAATGCCATTTACAAATCTCCACGTTATAGGAATGTATGTATAAATAATTTAAAGTTTTGCTCTGAATATTGAATTGAATATTTGAAGAGATTATAATTTTTTTTATGTTTATCATAGACTTATAGAGGTAAAAGTCGAAGAAAGTAATTAAAAACCAAATACAGATGCTCTCTTTTAGACTGATTCGCAATGGTTTTAAGAAAACATAATATTTAAATAATAGGTAAAAAGTTTTAGTCAAACAATGAAGTTTTGATAATAAAAATAATATAACAACTTTCTTGATGTCTTTCATAACTTTCGTGGACTCCCAAATTTATGTAATTTCCTAGAATTATCTACCGATTTAAACGTTTTTAAGATACTTTTTTATTTTTACGTCGTCTTTGAATACTAATAGGTACTTATTATCAATAAAACTTAATATAAAATTTTACCACTAAGTCACGCGGAGAATGCTTTCTGAAGAAAGACCCGTATACCGTTTATAATATCCTTATTTGAAACAATTATGTTTATTTATTTATTTTATTTATTTATTTCTTGGTACACACACAGAGATACAACAACAACACACAAAGCAAATGACAAAAAAACAAACACGATATGTTGCAGCTCCAAAACAATTGTGTACTCACACATGCTGAACAGAACAGTGATTAAAATAGAAATAAGGATTTATAAATTTACAATATATGTAATCATAACAATAATGATTTACTTTCTACAACGTACTAATTCACATGTAAAGAATACCAGCTGGAGTATGCTATACTACTTCTAGTTTCTTACTTTCGACCTGATTAACGAACAACAGTTCAACACTCGTCCTTCGACAAACGAATTGGGTCATGTTGAGGCGGCCTGCGTGAGGCGCTTGCAGCCGGGGGCCCTAGGACGAGGACCCTCGGCGCCGCGGAGGCTCCGGCTTTGTCTCATTGTCCGCGCGAACAATGCGCGCACGCGCTCCTCGCACACAACCCACCGGCAAATGCGGACTTACGTGAAAACGAAACGGAATATACTACATGGTGCCAAGTGCGAGTTTCATTCGCTATTCGATCACGTTAACGAAAACGAGAATGTGTTTGGCAAAATGTTAATTCCTTTCGTAAGCCGCCAGGAGGCGCTGCTTCAACGCCCATACTAATTTTCGTTTCGGTAAACGTAATCGAATGAATTGAGTTGAGTTTTGTTTACTATCCGTATTTATTCGATTTACGATTACGATTACCCAGAGCGAGTTTTAACTACCATTCGATGACAATAACGAAAACTGAAATTTTGCTTCTTGGTGACAAATGAAGTAAGTTACAATTTTGCCTTAGCGACCAACCACGTTGACTCGCGGGCGCGGTGGCGGGCGCGGTGGCGGGCGCGGTGGCTGGCGCGGTGGCGGGCGCGGTGGCGGGCGCGGTCACGAAATATCAAACATATGACGTGATATCCAAGTGTTCACTTACGAAACGCACGTGCGGTCTAAGTAGCGGGCAAACTAGCGACTAGCGCGCGCGGCGTGCTCGCGGCAGTATCAAACGCGTGAGACGTTTGTGTGTGTTCACGTCAAACAAGCGACGGAGCGCGCGATTTACTCGCGGCGTCAAGTAAGTTTAACCTTGTCGCTAGAAACGATAGCACGTTTTTGATGTGTCCAAAAATCTTGAAGGATGTCCTCTCAAATTATACTATATAAGGTATGAAATTCACGATACCGTTCGCTTAGTATGTTTTTTTTTTAATTATAATTAAAAATAAAAGATCGTCGTCCATCTTTTCAACCTCTGACAACACGTCACACTCGCTCAAACGCCTGGCGGTCAATGTGAACACGACACGCCACGTCTACCGCGTCCGCACCCGCCACCGCGCCCGCGCGTTCCTACGTCAAGCACTAGATTAGAGTTACAATACTTTTACTGCTACGACCTCGTAGTATGCTATGATCGTAGCGTGTAGCCACATTACGACTACGCCAAGTAAACTTCATTCATTTGAAGCTATTTGATCCATTCGATAGAGTTAACGGTTTGTATGGAAAACTTACTTGTAAGTTAATAGTTAACTTTACCTCAATCGAATATTAAACAAAACTCGCACTTAGCAGTCTGTTGTTAAGTTCATATTGTTCATGTAACGATGTCTAACGTCTTCAAATGCTTCTAAAATTAAGTAGTGCTTCGCGTTATTTGCGTATATTAAATAAAATGGAAAATGGCTATCGGAGTATTTTTTCTTCGGTTTTCCATCTGATTATATCTCGGTAGGCACATAACCCATGCCTGGAATGTACTTTTTGTGCTTGCACTTTGAAAATGTTTTGGGAACAGAAACCAACCGTTGACAAGTCAACCAACCGTTGACTTGTCAACGGTTGGTTTCTGTTCCCAAAACATTTTCAATCCCACCGGCCTAAACCACACCAATTATCAGTCTCATACCGGCGCAGGCATAACACTAGCACAATGTTAATGTTCAACGCAATGACGTTTGTCAACGTTCCGACTGGTTGGTTTTTATGTAGTGCGGTTCCGGCGGCAGGAGATATTAATGAAATATAAATCGTCCCACCATTACTTTATGTAAATGGTTCCGTACTAAACGACCCACAAACCCATTTAGTGCTGAATCGATAACGAACGAGTTATCGTTGCAAATGATGTTCGATTGCAATGCGGAGACACGAAGCAATGCAGGCGCGGTGGGCGCCGGGGTGGCCGGGGCACTTCCGGCACATTAATTGTCATTCATGTCACATGAGAAGTGACATGAATAATATTAACTTGAAGGCAAATAAATTTGTACAACGAAGTGAAATGAGCAGGTGCAAGCCAATATTTTACTGAATTGGGCTACCTGAGCAGGACAACTTGGTGTTCCACCGCAGCAGACACAGGGGCCGCCTAGGGCGGACCCCGCGGGATGGGCGGGCACATCAGACTTACATCATATTTTTTTATTATAAGGCAAGGTGATAGTGAAAGTAACGTTTTAAAATTACTAAATTATAATCAAAGGCTTGAAATTACCGAATAGTCCGTTAGTATCTTCCATTGGACAGTTTTACCAACGTTTCGAACAACACGCGCGGTCGCTAGTGCAAGGCAGCTCGTTGGAGCAGACCGCCCCGGAATGGCTCGGTCCGACCCGAGCCGCCCCAGCCTAGCCCGCCCCAGCCTGGTCCGCCCCGGCCGGCCTACCCTCTTCGGCCTGACCTACTCCGACATGTCTCGGCCCGACCTGAGCTGTTCCGGCCTAGCCCTAACCGCCCCGGCCTTCCCGCCCTGGCGGCCGGCGGCGGGTCGCGCGGTCGCGCATAAATCTTCTTTTTATTGAGTCGTCGCCGGATATCGGACTGGAAATGGACGCGGTCCGGTGCGCCAAGCTGCGCCCGAATGTACGCCAATAAAGACATTTCCGAAAGAAAGAATGTTGAATGTCTTAATATCATTTCGAAACTTTTCATCTTTTTACCATATTTTACTAAAGTGGGCTTTTTGTACTGTACAGCGTCAGACGGAACGAGTTAACTGCTGATTAAGCAGTTAACTCGTTATATCGCAAATTCGTAAATAAATCGGAAACGTCTACATCAATGTATAAGTTAAAAGTTTGAGCCAGAATAAGTAATTGCATCTCCAGAAGTCGTATAAACACCCGCCTGCGGCGTGTATCCAATAGATGATACTTTAAGCAAACACGGCGATATTAAACGAGCGGTGGGACGCGGCGGGCCCTCGATACCTAGCTTTTATGTTAAAGTGGAATGTAAAATCCGCACAGACATAATATATTCCAAAATAAATATTTTTAAAAATGCAACGTATCGCTGATAGAGTTGGATTTTGAAGGTCTGGCGCTCCGTATAAAAATGTTACACTTGTGTTTTATTTATTATTCTAATCCAAGTTAGTTAATGCTCTTGTGCTATGGATATCTGAAGCATCGAATGTAACAACCAGACCCAAAACAACCTTTAAGACGCTGACAACTATAGAACAGCGCTCACTGTCGATCTGCGCGCAAATAGTGTGAGTTATTTAAAATCTAGATAAATAAATATTACGAATAAATAAAGGTACTTTATTTCATCGACGTACTTTAGTAAATGAATAAAATAATCATGTTATCAGATAGAGGAGATTTTAGATTTTGTTTCTATTGAGAAAGTTTCATAATTCTCCATTTTGCAAAAATTTACATTGTTGCAATTTTATTAAATTATAACATAACAGTGCGGAACCGAAACTATTACGAATACTAATATGCTATAAGTCCCTTATGCACCTATTGCTGGATTGCGCAATTATTTCTTGCTATAGTCAAGTTACGGAGGTCGTGTGATAGTGACAAAATGAAACTTCCGTAGAACAAAGTAAACACTTTAGCGTTCAACCTTTATTTCCTACTAGATGACCCGGTCAGCTTCGTATCACCTACATAAATATATTTGTGAAAAATATGGTCAAAACTTAATACAACATTTTTATCTACTATGATAAATTTTAATAATCGTCTTGAAAATTTGTTTATTTTCTTTTTTCGACAACCAACTGAATCTTTTACACTTTTTTGTTTCTGAAACAGAACTGTTTTGTATTCCAACAAAACAGACCAAAGGGATCGGACCCAAGGAACTTATATGATCGGACCTCATGGCTATGAAACAGACAAATTTCTGAACGCACCTATAAATATTTGACAGCCAAGTGACAATTTTTTATTTCTAAAAAAGAAAAAAAAGTCATCAAATGTATCACAGCTAGGAAATTTGGATTGGAAAATTAAATTGTCGTTTTTAGTAGTTTTCGTTACTTATTATTTATGTTTCTCACCGTTTAAACCTTCCCTAAACTTCCACAAATATTTGAATATCAAAATTAGCCAAATCGGTGTAGCCATTCTCGAGGTTTAGCGAGACAAACGAACAGCAATTGATTTTTATATATTAGGTTGGGGAAATAGTTATTTGTGCAACAAGAGAGCAAAGTCGTTTTTTGCTGCGAGTGCTGATTTTGAATCCTGAGTGTGGCGAGGGATTCAAAGGCACGAGATGCAAAAAATTTTGCTCTCGTGTAACACACATAACCACTCGGAACCATAGGTTCCGAGGTCGAATTCAGACTTATTGTTTCCATTATACGGTTACAGATTTTCGACTTATTTTCTATTGAGTCTTCAATATAGCCTTCAGCAACCGTATTGGACTTCCAACCGTCGTGAATAACTTTTTATTTTAAAAACTAACAACATAGATTCATAGGTACCACTTACTTTAGCGGCAAGAAAATTGCAGTCCGGAGCTTCATTAAGAAATGTTTCAATGTTAAGGGCCGTGAAAATTTTGGACCTTTTAGCCTCTTGTCCAACTGACATTCTTTTTAGTATAAGATACGAGTTTTGCGTATGTTTCAATATGCACGTTATGTTTTGTTTTTAAAGTAGCTTTCAACATTGAGTAAATACTCCACATTGTAGATAATCGCCTTGTATGTGATAAATCTAAAAAATAAGATAGCAACACCGTCTCCGAAAAACTGCTTGCGCCCTTTGTAAGTCTCCATTCATTGAAGACATGGTATGCTTTCAGATATTTCTCGCGAGACTTCTCAGGTAGGAAACTTAATTCTGCATTAATAACTTGTTGTTTTAACTCTTCCGGTGTTAAAATACTGTTCTCGTCGCTAGTTTCACTCATATTTTACGATTATTTTAATATTTATTAACTTATTCAACTCTTTACGCCAGTCACGAAATTTTATTTCCGCTCTTTTATTTAAATTAAGGCGTGTTCGGAAATAGCACCCATGATATTTATTCTTATTCAAAATATATTACGTAACATTATTGAAACTACAAATAAATATTTACAGGTTAAATATCTATTTTATTTGCAGTAAATACTTATTTTCGTTTAAATACAACAATAAGATAAACATTCAATAAATTACATTATAAGACATAATTATCTTTTTGCAAAATTTCTTTAGTTATTACGAGATTCCGAACGTGTTTGTCTTTGAGGTCGAATTCAAAATTGGAACTTCGAAAGGGCTGGTCTTTGTCTCTCTCTCTCTTTCTAATGGCGGGAAAGAGATAGAATGTGAATGTTTCGAATTGTATGATTAACCCAAGGCTGAATAAGATATTCGCGGCTTTCTGAAAAAAAATATTAAAAAGTTACTTGGTCTCACTCAGTGAGCAAAATCGCATTTTGCTCACTTCGCAAAATGCGATTTTGCTCACTGATTTCAGGCAGCAAAACCTACATGTTTGAGCTACTGAAGTGAAAAAGTCTTTTCGCATATAGTATGTATGAACTTGTAATAAAATCTCTTTGGCTATACTATTTGTGTCTAGCTGGTTTCGGTATCATTAAAAGTTTAAATTTTAAAGAAGATAATTCCAAATCCAAATTAGGAATATGTATGGGTATGTGTGATTTTCATTTGTTTTTCTTACTGTCAAGATGAGTGAATCTAATGAAAAAATTCGATACATTTTAAAAGTTTACTACAAAATAAGGAAAAATGCAACGCAAGCCGCGAAAAAAAATTGTGACATTTATGGACCTAGTGCAGTGTCTGTGAGGGAAGCACAAACTTGGTTAAAGCGTTTTCAATCCGAAAATTTTGATGTCAAAGATGCACGTCGCTCTGGTCGCTATTACGGATAAAATGGATGCCATTTTTGAAAAAGTGGGGCAAGATCGGCATATCAGTAGTTATCTTATCTTATCTTATCTTATCTTATCTTAGTGGGGCCTGCCGAGGTTTCCACCTCCCAGTAACACTTTGACCCATTGGGATCTTTTGTGCAACCCCATCCTTTCACTCTTCCGATAAGATAAGATAAGATAAGATCAGTAGTTACGACGTAGCTGAAGAACTGGGAATTGACCACAAAACAGTTTTGGCGCATTTGAAAAAAACTGGGTATACAAAAAAGCTCGATATTTGGGTACCTCACGAGCTCACTGAAAGAAACCTAATGAACCGTGTCCTCATTTACGACGTAATGAAACCGAACCATTTTTGAAGAAGCTGATAACTGGTGATGAAATGTTAATCACGTACGACAAGAACGTGCGAAAAAGGTCGTGGTCAAATGCCGGTCAGGCTTCACAGACTGTGGTGAAACCTGGGTTAACTCGCAACGAGGTGATGCTGTATGTGTGGTGTGATTGGAAGGGCATTATTCATTATGAGCCACCAGGCACCACCAGGCAGGACCATCGATTCTGAACTCTACTGCGAACAACTGATGAGATTAAAGCAAGAATTTAAGAAAAAGCCGCCGGAATTAATCAACAGAAGGGGTGTGGTTTTTCATCATGATAACACTAGCGTTAGAGGTCTAGACCTCACACATCTTTAGCCATTCAGCAAAAGTTAAGAGAGATTGGCTGGGAGGTGTTAATGCATCCGCCGTATAGTCCTGACCTTGCACCTTCAGATTTCCACCTGTTTCGGTCTCTTCCGAATTCTTTAGGCAGTGTCAGTTTAACATCACGAGAGGACTGCCAAAACCACTTGTCGCGGTATTTTGATCAGAAGCCCCAAAATTTCTATAGCAATGGGAACGTGTTTCTACCTACAAGATGGCAAAAAGTTATCGAACAAAATGGCACCTACACACTTTAGTTAAATGTCATAAAACATAAAAAATGCGAAGAAATTTTTTCCCCAACCTGTTATATAGATTACACTATATGGGTACACTTTCACTATTGCTATTTACTATTATACCCTTAGACATTACTATTGATTCGTATGGCGATCTATTGATCACTTAATCGTAAGACGAACTGTTACTGTCTGAATCCGATTGCTCTGATTGGATGAATCTGAATGTCGACCAAAGAAAAGCCCCGCGTATTTATAGTCCAGCGAAATACATTTTATTTTTTATTTTACTATTTATTTGAGAAACAAACAATTATACAAAATCATATAAATACATGCTTCTTTATCTGACATGTTGCTGTCTCTGTCATTTGGATGTTCTATTATTTTCTAGAATAGTCGACGATGTTTCTGGACTTTTCTGTGATCGGTTCGGCACTTACTAGGAAGTTTTTCTATTAAGTTATTCTATAGGAATTTTTCTATAACTTTCCATACTTTTCTTGAACACATTTCTAGAAACTTCTTTAGTAAATTTCGTTCTATTTATAATTTTAACTATCTCTAAACTATTTTAACGAAAGAATAATCGCACAAATACAAACCATGTGTGATTCTAACTGATTTTAACCTAATTTGCGACGTAATAACTACGCGTTACTAAAACTTATATCTATCTATAACTATTAAATCTTATAACTATTCAAATTCAAATTCAAAATCATTTATTCAGTTTAGGCTACAAAAAGCTCTTATGAACGTCATTTTAAGCCATCGGTTCGTAAGTCTATCTACTCTGGGCGGGAGATCTTGTACTGAGAAGAACCGGCAAGAAACTCAGCAAGTGTCCAGCTCTTTTCTCCCTTACAGCGTCATAAATATTGGAAAAAGCCCTATCATAAAGGACACTTTCCACCACAAATAAAAACACAAAATGTAAAGGACAATCACAACATGTAAAAAAACACAAAATATAAAAAATAACTAAATAAAATATTTAAGTCAGCTAAACATAATTTACCAGTTTAATTTTTTACAATATCATACAGTACTAGTAAAAGTCAAAAAAAACTATAGTTAATAATAATAAAAATAAAACTAATTGTAATGTTCAATGCAACGCTATTTTGTTATCTGCAGGACACTATTTATAAGTAGTATTATGTATATGTTTTTTATTATAGCCAGGCTGTTTTATCTTCTAAATATTCTTTGACTGTATAATAACCTTTTTTTAATAAAGAAGACTTTACATGTTTTTTGAACTTATCTAAAGGTAAATCTAGTACAGTATTTGGTATTTTATTGTAATAGTGTATACCTTGCCCCAAGAAAGAACCAAGCACCTTCTGTAACCTGAACAGTGGCATTGCAAGTTTTGACTTATTTCTAGTATTAAAATTGTGTACATCACTGTGTTTAGCAAATGAATTGATATTACAACGTACAAGAACTATACAATTATAAATAAATTGAGACGCAACTGTCAAGACATCAATTTCTTTAAAAAGATTTCTTAAAGAAGTTCGTGAACCTAGTCTATAGATTGCTCTTACTGCTCGTTTCTGTAAAATGAATATAGTTTCAATATCAGCCGCTGTTCCCCACAGTAAGAGGCCATACGACATGACACTATGAAAATAACTAAAGTAAACTGTTCTAGCAGTTTCAACGTCTGTTAACTGCCTTATTTTTCTAATGGCATAAGCAGCAGAACTGAGATTGTCGGCCAATTTCGAAATGTGAGGATTCCATTGAAGTTTAGAGTCAAGGGTTATACCTAAGAAAACTGTTGAGTCTACCAAATCTAATCGATCACCGTTTATTCTTATATCAGTTGGTTCATTTTTGACATTTGGTAATTTAAAATTAATACATTTTGTTTTTTTAGCATTAAGCTGCAAATTATTAATAGTAAACCAACTGAGTACATCAGAGAGTGCTTTGTTTACATCGTCGTAATTATTCTTACACCTACTTACATTAAAAATGAGTGAAGTATCATCTGCAAATAATACGATTTCACAGAAGTTCTCTACAAAGAATGGCAAGTCATTAATATAAATCAAAAACAGAAAAGGACCAAGAATGGACCCTTGTGGAACTCCCATTTTTATATGAGAACCAGATGATTTAGTTCCATTAATATCGACAGTTTGTGTTCGAGAGCTAAGATACGACTGAATTAAATTTAGTGCGAAATCTTTGAGACCGTAGTAATTTAGCTTAGCTTCATCACCAGAGTTTTAAAGTATTTAAAGTATAACTGTCCGTCCGGAACATTAACTATATTTTTCTTGGCTTTGTATGTTGAATACTTTTTATAAACACCACGCTTATGTAAAGCGCATTTCACGGGCTTAGCTGATTAGCTGATTGTGTAACTGAGTGGGTTGCGGTGTGGTTGCAGTGCTATCGTGCGGCGAGACGGGCGGCCCCGACGGCGCGCGTGTTGTCAGGCGCTACGTGGGCCTGTACACGGGGCCCTTCTTCGAACCCGGCTTGGCCAGCAACGTCACGGTGCAGCTCGGCACGGACGCCTTCATGCCCTGCAAGGTACACACATTACATATTTACCAACATTTTGTAGCAAGAAAACATCTTCATCTCGCCTAATGGTGATGATAAGGCTGAAAGTGGAATCGTTCTTCACCCAGAACCCTCAACTATTCAAGGGCAAGCTACCTTGGAATCGCTTTTTGAGCATTTTAATATAAACGTGTTTCATTAAACCTTTGGCAGTCTCCCTCAGAACTGTCCTAACACAGAGAAAGGGGTCCGGCCGTTATGGTCCCAGTCCGGTTTGCCCCCGGCCGGTATGCACCCACATTGAAAAAGTTATTATTCCAGTATGCACCCGGCCGCGTTGCCCCCGTTTTAAAACCATCGTTTTTTTGGACAAGACTCTTAAGCAAATACGGTTGAAAACAAAAGTGTTTTTGAATTTAACTTATATTTTGTGCTGTGAGTACGTTAATAAATCATAAATATGATATCTGTTTGATACCGTGAGTTTTATATTCATAAATAAGAACAAGTATATGTTTAAGACCAACTCTAAAAGTCTAGAATAAAAACAGCTTATCCATATCTTCTTTATCTTAAGATATAATTACTAATATCGGTTAGTTGTATCTTAAAACCTATGTTAGGTTTGTCTAGATACTCAGTTCTCAATTAAATAATAAGTAATTGAATTGAATATATTTTGGGTGAATAGGTATTATTGTCCCTGCGTGGTGCCAGGGATAAGTAATTGCACCACCCTATCACTTCCCGTGGATGTCGTTAAAGCCGTCTAAGGGACCATTCCAGAGGATGGGCAGCAGCATCCCTCTGAGGTTACACTCAACCTACTGCGATCGCCAACCCGCCTGCCAAGCGTGGCGATTAGGGCAAATACCCCTCATAAAATAAATCCTTGGGGGAGGCCTTTGTCCAGCAGTGGACGTCTTTTGGCTGAGATGATGAGGTATTATTGTAATGGAATATCAGATTTTTATTTTATGTTATCAGAGTAAGTCCCAGTATATAAAGTTGTTCCTATTTATGAGTAGGTACTATCGCATGCTTATTTTTTTACACGACGACTTAAAATTTACGGTCTATAGTGTTGCTGTCCCATTAGAAGCCTTTCTATTTTAAATGTCAGTTCCTTCTCGAATAACATATGTAACAGTATAGAGTACTTCTGTTAAAAGGTGTCGTCAACTGTTGCAGGTGCGGCAATTGAGCAATAAGTCGGTATCGTGGGTAAGGCGGCGCGACGCGCACATTCTCACGGTGGACCGGTATACATTCATCGCTGACGAGCGCTTCCAGTCGTTTCACGTTGAGTCCACTGACACCTGGACACTGCAGGTCCGCACCCTCTTCATCATTCACAGATCATCGCTCTCTGGACGCTTGCACTTACTAGTCGTATTTTGTTTTTGTTTTTATTCCTTATTTGTAAGGCCTAGGCTTTCATCTCTCCTGATGTTCAGTGATGATAAAGCCGAAGGTGGAAGTGCACTTCACCTGGAATTCTTAAGAAATGAGGCGCTGGCTATCATATCTTTAACCGCCGGAACAAAACAATGCTACCAAAATTGATGCTATGGCGACATTTAAATAAAATGGTGGTAGCTAGCCAGGAGGACAAACGCCCTGCCACCAACCGAATCAAGTACGCAAACATGTGAGGGGTGCACAGTCTGGGAATCAAACCCGGGACCTCCGGGTCAGAGATCGGTAGGTCTCAATCATAGTTTATTTGGTGTTCCACACTTATCCAGAATGGTTCTTTTTGCCCATGGTGTAGTGAGAACAGATCAGCGTTCAGGAATTCATTTTTAGTGTAATTGGAGGCATTACTGTCCGCTAACTCAGTTAAGGATGTATTTTAAAACTATATATGGTTTGAAAAAGTGTTAAAAATCCACGAGCGGAATTCGAATCCCCACCCCATGACATGCCAGGTCAGGTGCGCTACCAACTATGCTAACGTGGCTCTGTCCAACTCGCCGAAATTAATCAACACCATCTTCTTTTATTTTGTAAGCCAAAGGAGTTTTATTCAATGTCGACAACTGTTGGTACCTAACTACCTAAAGACCGTCCCCAAGGATGACAGTTGAAATATTTAGCACCGACTTCTACTTAGACCCATGTCCTAGCCTGCAGCGCTGTCCTCTAACCAATCCGCGACTGTTCCAGGTGAAGTACGTGCAGCCGCGCGACGTCGGCGTGTACGAGTGCCAGATCGGCACCGAGCCCAAACTGAGCCACTATGTGCAGCTTAACGTCGTCGGTCAGTACTATCATCATCATCACACACATCATACACATGCTTGTATTTAAAGGCAGTAAAAAAAATATCTTATCTTATCAACAGCCTATAAAGATTTCCTACATACACGCTGGTTCAAGAACAGCTGCAATAAATGGCTCGACACCAACCGTGACCTACGGCTTAGCGTGTGTTACAAAGGTCGAGATTTGATTTATTCACCCATCTTAGCATTACAAAAGTTATTCAAGATTGGAAATTGCATCCCAAACAAGTTATTAATGGTGCCTAATAAAAGCTCAGTCCACGGATTACAATTATTTTTCTGTTTTCGCTACAATACTAAGATTATTGTCTAATAAATATGGTGTGCGACTGAATCTTGTTTAGGCCCCAATATTGAAACATGGTTTATCGTCACTTCCAGTGCCAAAAATCGAGATCATAGGCGAATCAGACATGTATGTGAAGGCGGGCACGACTGTGCGCCTGAAGTGCGTAATCACGCAGGCGCTCGATCAGCCCGCCTACATCTTCTGGTACCGCAACAAGGAGCGCATTCTTGACTACCACCAGAAGTCCGTCGAGATCCACATGGAGCACGTCGAGCCCGATACCACGGTACCCTCCCTCCCCTACGCCCCTCGCGCCTCGCCCCCCCCCCCTCCCCAGTTTGCACGGTGGCCACAGCTTGAAAGTCATCAGTATGACTATTGGTGTGGTCGCTAAACTTTATTATTAAGACTATACAGCCTTTTCTCCAAGTACAGACGCCTGCACATCAACCTATACAAAACTTTCAAATTTCTTCAATAAATATTCAATAATAATGTTGTTTTGTGTATTTTAAAAAAACGACCCATATATACGCCCGTAGCACACCTAAGCTGCGAAACCATAACAGCGGAACCGCAGTAATTTCGTTTGTAGGAGTGTTCCATGTTTTGTCCGTAAGTAGGAGAAGCGGAACACTAGCGAAACTGCCTGTTCTAACGCATAGATTTGTCTATAATTCTATCTCTTTCCCCGCCCGGTTCCGTCAATCTGCTCCGACGCCAGCCACACTTCCGCGCTCCGGCCGCCATTTTGTTGCTAACCGCGTTGTTTTCGCACGTGTTTGTGGAAGTTGGCAAAAATAAAAAGCGAAACTACATGTTTTCCGTAAAATGGACGTCGATTTTACAGAAAAATTAATTGAAGCAGTCAGAAATAGACCTATTCTCTATTTATTAAATCATCCAGACTATAGAAATAACATGAAATCTTTCTTTGCTAGAAATAACTTCCCCTAAACCTTGTATATTGTTTTGTAATATGTGGCTTAAAAAGATTATGTAAATCTTCAAAATTTTCTGGGCTCATTCTAAAATATGTATAGAAACGATCTTCATGTGACGCTAGTTCTTTACATAATCGATTTTCTCCTAATTTCTTCCTTTTTTCATTAATTTCGTGTACTCAAATTCTACGAGTTTTACGCCTTCTCAAAGTTAAAGTCCACAATAATATTGCTAACGACGACATTTTGCTCCGATTGCCTCAACTCAACTGACTCACGTAACGATCCGAAGCTCAGTTCCGCTACTCAAACTACACTTATGATCGCAGCGGAATTCCTCCAGCGGTTCCACTGCTCGTATTTCGCAGCGGAGGTGTGCTACGGGCGTTAATGTTCAAAGTCTATTAAGGAAATTTGACAGCTGTTTGTGATGTGCAGACGTGTGTGCAATGACCGATATTTTAGCCAACCAAGCTAGATAGCTGGCTAAAATATATATATTAATGCGTAAGCCGATTTTTGTCCTAGAGATTATGGGACGATGGCTGCACATAAAAAATCGGTTATGGTCTCATTTTGAAGAGCTCCAGCCGTAGATGTGCAGAAAAATAAAGAAACCTGTCATAAGTTTCGAAATTTCTAAAAAATCTGATGAATAAACGCCAAGTTTTGAGGGCGACCCACTAGTATTACTTTATTAATAGACAGTTATGAGTTCATAACTGCCTCTTAATAAAGTAATATGATTGTGATGGAGCTCACTGCAATCTCAGCCTGTTGTTGTCTTGACTTGATGTTTGAGTCTAGTATAATACTACTAGCACAGTGTTAAAAACTTACAATGGTCCAACGCCTTTGAAGTTGCGCAAAATGCCACCATCGTCTAGTCCTTCGTCATTGTCGCAGGGTTGTCACATTATTTTTTTAAGTCTATTTCATATTTTGCTTATTGGTAGGTAAGTTTATGTATATCAGGATCCTTAAGTGAAAGAAATATAAGATTACAAAACGATTTATTTTTAACAAAAAAACATTTTTTTTTATTTAACACAAAAAGTTTAATTTTTCACTGTATTTTATAAGTATTTGATTCAGTTTTGGTGCAGCAATTAGCATTTAAAACATAAAAATAAAAGTTAAAAAAAGTAAAAAATAGTTTAAAAAACAATACTAGTTCTTAGAATAAGAATACGTTTTCGTGATAAATCTAGGACTACATTACTTAAAATATTAACGTTTTGGCTAGTTTGTATTTCAATTGAACGTGTGACTTTAACAGGTAAAAGTAGCACAGGAATCGCTGTTTTCTTCAATTTCTTCTTGTGATATATATGCCAAATATTTTCTTCAAAATATAGGCTAAAAATATTGTTCTTTAGGCTATAAGAAGTTTTCCCTATTAAATCAGGTCTGCCACATGCCTCAATCCAAACCTTGCATCTAAAATTGGTAAATAAAAATATAATATACAGTAGCTTTCTTTACAGTTAAAACAGAGATTTTACTACTACTAATAAGTCTTTAATATTAAATTAATATGATTTTATTTAAAAGTCGCGTCCACCATCTTGGACCTCGAAATAGATGTTGTATTCGAAACTGGCACCCCCGAAAATCATGGAAATGATACCCATATTGATTTTACATAGAAAAGTCACGTCCGCCATCTTGGATCTTGAAATTGACGTTGTATTCGAAATCGGAACCCGCGAAAACCATGGAAATAATATCCATATTGATTTTATATCAAAAAGTTGCGTCCACCATTTTTGATCTCGATTTTAATAGCTAATTAACTCTTGCCTAAATATTAGCGAATTCTAAAATGGCGATTGTCCATAAAAAAAACATATTGAAAAAGACATTACTCATATTATTTATAATGCAAAGATCAGAAACACAAGCACATTTTAGAAACAACAAAATTAAAATATAAATGTATTAGACTTACCTTTCTTCTGTGTTTCCGCAAACAGAAGAAATTTCAAATTTTTATTAACGTGAAATTATAATTATGTGACGTGGTATGAACCATTTTTAATGTTTAAATTAAAATTTACTACACGAGTTTTAATATAAAGCGCCACTCCTGACGCGTGTGTCCCGAGTGAAGTGTATGGCAAGCCCGAATAGCACCGCGCCCCGCTCGCCCCGCACACCGTAAGAATTATATAGACTATGCATAGGGTGCATTTAGATAAATGCTGCATAGCGCTTTTAATATTAATCAGATTCAGTTTCAGATTCTTTATCTACCTATCGAATACCTTTAAATGAGCAATTCTTGTATATATGTATATGTACTTATAATCTGAATCTCGAAAACGACTCCAACGATTTTCAAAAGATTTGGTATGCAGGGGGTTTCGGGGGCGATAAATCGATCTAGCTAGGTATCATTTTTAGAAAATTACTAAAAAAAATCTGTCATTCAGGTACTTTGCTTTAAGTAAGTACAATAAAAAGATAAACAAATGGTAAAGGTCCTTTCACATTTTACCCTCATTGTATGTGCAAATATACTTAGAACGACTACAAATCTCTTAAGGGTGCGCTGTCCATAAGTGACAAGTGTCATATGTTTTATTTGAAATGTCGTCGTCCATATTTATTTGATGCCGCGCGGCCATACTAATTTTGTATGGGGAATTTAAGGTGCTTAATAAAAAATAATTATTTTAATAACCACTTGATGAATCGAAAATGTAGTCTAGCAATTTGTAGTTTATCCATTGATGATTGTTTAGACAAAATCAGAGGTACAATAATTTAGATAAACTATAAGAAATCTACTAAACGCCGCCACTCGTTTTCATGATTTTTGCCCAACTTTAAATGATATTGTAGAAAAAACTATAGCGTGTTATGAATTTATGGTTCTGACAAATTGTAAACACGTTCACTATGATACTAAATATAAATTTTGTTCATTTAATACGATAGTATTTTCAATTATATCTACTTAACCGTAACTGCATTTTTGGCATTTTTTTGTCGGCGCACCCTTAACATATTATGGAAGTACAGAAATAGCTGTGTGCTCCACATACTTCCATGATATAAATTAATCTGGGCATAACACGTGACGATGTGAAGCGATCCTTTTGTTGACGTTGCGTTGGCGTGCACGCGAGCAGGTGGGCCACCTGGTGATCTACAACCCGCGTCGCGAGGACTCCGGCAACTACACGTGCTCGCCCTCCAACCTTGACTCCGCCTCCGTCATGCTGCACGTACTCATCGGTAAGCTCACAATCATTGCCCTACTCTTCTTCTTTCTGCTCTGGTCCCTTAATACTTGGGGTCGAAGCAAATTGTACGTTTCTTTCTCGTACTTTTTTGTGTGTACTATGAATTTGGCAAAGTATTTACAGCCGGCCGCCTGCCTGACACCAACCTTCCTTCAACCTTCCTTGGGAATCTTAGTGGTGGTTTACCCGCCACCGCGCGGGTGACCCAAGGGTGCTTTTCAATATGCACGGGGTCTTAAACTCCCTTAGTCCCCTTTTACTACACCTACGGGAAGAGATGGTTTGGTGCTATTCTTTGCGTCCGACACCACACGGAAATCGTCCCACCATCACTGCCGTACATTAAACATTATTATTTTTAATAATTTTACCATGAGTATGGTAAAGGTAGTGATGTACCCATCAATTGTAGTGATGAATTGATTTCAATGATGGAGACCTTTGCCCAGCAGTGGGACAGTTATAGGCTGTTTACTTACTTACTTACCTACTATGAATATTAATGCTGATCTTTAAATGACGATCGATTAGAACGAATCCTAAGAAGTGGTTGCCGCTGTTGAACTAACATAATTAAGGTGGGAATCCTCTCCAAACCAGGAAAAATGCAAAAAAACCTAGATTGCATAAAAGTAGTTCCTTCTTCACTAATTTATTTTTTTAACTGTCACCACCAATCGTAATACTTGCAAGAGAAGTACCAGACTACCCTGCGCACAAACAAACTAACCCGAACAGAGAACAACTCCGTCAAGGATTAAATTGTTAGAAACACTACATCTTCACTTCAATTGGCACTCATAAATCTAGTGTACAAGTACTGTATCGGAGATGTCGTTGCCATACCCAATGAGAATCACTGGAAAAAGCACCGTCCTTTTTTTATCACGTGCCCCGCAGCACTATTTATGAAATGTCTTGGACCGCACTAGAACCGCTGTCTGTACACGATGTTAAGCAACCAAGATAATGACCGGGTAGCTGAACATTCCCTTTCCTTAAGCTTACCACAAAATCCTAAGAGTTCATACCTACTCATGATTCGGACACTTACTAGTGTACATAGAAATCGACAGACGGACCGTAATTCCAATTACTAGCCTTACCTCCCTGGAATGAGTAGATACCATCATCATCATTATCACCAGCACATTTTATTTCCCACACTCCCCACTGCTGGACAACGAGCCTTCTCTATGAATGGATAATGTAGAACGGACCATAAACCATGAGTAAATATAGCACATGGTAATATTGATAACTTTAATGAACAAATGTGCAGGTGAGCAACCGGCGGCGATGCAGCACGGCAACGGCGCGCGCGTGCTGCCCACGCCGCGTTTAGTACTGTTGCTGGCGTTCGCGCTGCTTGTCGTGTGAGTACAAACGCGTAGCTCCTTCTTTAACAATGCTCTCCTTAATAAAGCATGTACAACATCATACAGGCTGCCCGGAACAATGAGTCGGTGCAGCAAGCGAACCATTCGCGTAGTTCTTTAAGACAACAATGCCCGTCATCTGTCGACACTTCTGTTGCCAGCTACTAATTTGGATTGTTCTTGACATGACCGAAATAAGTAGCTTTCGCCTCTGTACTTCTTTAAGAAGTTCAAGCTTTTAAGCCATTCGTCTCAGTACCTCAATATTGGTATGTTTGCCACACCATATCTTCAAAAGCTTTTCTTACGCCCACATATCGAAAGCCTCGGTTTTCTGCGTGCGTGCCTGAGTACTATTCTGCACAACTAGTCCGATCATATATCACAACAATCCGCATTCTTAGGTCTACTCGTAAGGAGCCTACACATTTTAAAAATGATCAGAATCTTTCACCTTTCGACATTCACCTTTGTTCATGTGCTCATTTAGTTAGCTCTCAGTAGTACCTAGTAGTAGAAGTTGTGTGTTGAAGGAGCGTATGTACATGTGGGTGCCTGTTACAGAGTGTGCTGCCACGACGAGGACGAGCGTCATTAATGCGGAGTGCATGCCGCCACCCCGCCGCGCCGCGCGCTCTGCCGCCCGATAGCGTCGGCCGGGGACGAAGACGCGTGTGTGATGTGATATAGACGATGCGATACCCGGTCGGAGACTGGCTACATTAAATGTATCGGTAATATAATTATTATGGGACATTACTATGTGGCGGTATATTACTTACCAACGCGGCGGGCGGCGCGGCATCGCGTCCGCATTGTAAAGTTGTACATTACGATAAAACTTACTCTACTTCGCTGCGAGCGATCGCCGCGCGCCATAGAGACATCGAAGCTCCGATTGCGTCCCGATGACAACTCCTTTCATTACTCATTAACAGTATAAAAGCCAGTCAAGTGGCTGGGATACCGCGGGGAGTGCGTCGGTGGGCCGACGACGGTCGGTGTCCGCGCGCGCTGCTCGCCGCTCGCCGCTCGCGAGCTGCCACTAATTTAAAATTGTTGGATGCTCTCTTGCGGCGTACTCGGACAACTAGTTAATGAACATTGTAAACATCCGAGGAAGCTTCTTATTGTAATAAACTACAGCTCCTTTGACGGGCGTAGAGTGCCGAGCGGCACGCAAGTCGAACTGAATAAATGTCCTTAACATTAAGTTCCAACGTTAGCCTGCGTTTGAACTGATTATTATGTAAATAGCGATTGTCATTTCACTAACTCGAAATAATAGATTCAAATCTATGAATATTTGAAGGCGTCTGTTAGCCGGGCGGCGACGGCGTGCTTTTACATTTGTAATATTTATTTGTGATTTATAAGATATCTGTTTATGATTGGCGAGGCTGCAGCATCGCCGCCGCCGTCGCCCTCCGTTTTTCTGCGATTTTGTTATTAGTAGATATACATAATACTTTTTAAATAAGGAAGATATTATTACAAAGCATTATTATTGTAAAAACGAATCTAATTATTCGTACAATTGCGTTTGGTTAAAACCATAATCAGTAAGTCTATATATGATGTTGGAATGTCTGTCTTAATTACAATAAAATAAAAATGTATCACAACCGCGCGCCGGTGTCGAGCATTGGCCGCGCCGAATTTTTGACACCAAAATGTGTCTCACTTGTGAATAATAACTGTAAGTAGGTATACAAATAATGAAATAAAGACGAAATCGTTGAAACTTTCACTATTGTTTTCTTTTCCTTGTGTGGATATTGCACCGCCAGCGGCGTACGTGCCAAGACACGCCAGCACGTAATGTTGGTCAGCGGGGTTTGAACTCAAACGGACGGAGGGTCGCCGTTGTGAGCTGAGTTGCAACACTTACTTAGATCAATGTTATCAATATCATCATCATCAGTTCGTGTCAGCCTACTGCTAGAAACAGGCCTCTAACTATAATATAAACTAAACGTAATATTATTTTTTCGTTCATTTTTTCTTAGATTATTTTTCTCACCTTTTGTTCAATCATAAAGAAGGTTGAAAAGTGAAAACGCAAGAAAATATAATAAAATAATTTATTTTACAATTTTTCAACCCGTGATAACAAAGTAAAGGTACAACAAACGAACACCACACACACACACACACACCCAATTTTATTTATAAGCAGCGGTCGCGTGACGCATTCCACTTGCTGTGCACCGGCACCGTGACGTGAGCTGGGTGTTGAGTGCACAAACCATAACTGTCTCCTGTGCTGAGGATGCCACCACCGTACAAAGCACCTGCCCTCACTTTGATGTCAAACATAAACTTGTTAAGTACTTAATTTCGGATAAAGTGATAAAAAAATTACATACTGGGTCAGATGTCTTCCAATTAGGCGATCGTGGCTGGGTTCGACCCGAGTAAGTTTGTCAAATCTATTACTTTGTAAGCTTAAAATTGAATATAGCTTGCTTTATTCTTAACTGACCCTTAATATTTGCAAAAAGTATAAGATCGGATGTTGATGACGTCCGTCGATGTTAACATTAATAAATATCATCATCATCATCATCATCATCATCTCAGCCAAAAGACGTCCACTGCTGGACAAAGGCCTCCCCCAAGGATCTCCACAACGACCGGTTTTGTGCTGCTCGCATCCAGCGGCTTCCCGCGACCTTCACCAGATCGTCGATCCACCTTGTTGGAGGCCTGCCCACACTGCGCTTTCCGGAACGCGGTCGCCACTCCAGGACTATCCCGCCCCAGCGGCCATCAGTCCTACGAGCAATGTGACCTGCCCACTGCCACTTGAGCTTAGCAACTCTTCGGGCGATGTCGGTTACCTTTGTTCTTCTGCGGATCTCCTCATTTCTGATTCGATCACGCAGAGAAACCCCGAGCATAGCCCTCTCCATTGCTCTTTGAGTGACCTTGAGCCTTTTTATGAGGCCCATAGTGAGCGACCACGTCTCAGTTCCGTATGTCATCACTGGCAACACACCAGTGTGACTTTCCTCTTGAGACACTGCGGTATATCGGACGAGAAGATATTTCGTAGCTTACCGAACGCTGCCCAGCCTAATTGGATTCGACGATTGACCTCTTTGCTGAAGTTGGACCTACCTAGCTGGACCGTTTGTCCCAGGTAAACATAATTGTCCACAACTTCAAGGGCAGAGTCCCCAATCTTCAGAGGAGTGGGTACGACACGTGAGTTCGACATAACTTTCGTCTTCTCCATGTTCATTTTAAGGCCCACTTGTTGAGAGACTCTGTTGAGGTCACCGAGCATTGCGCCGAGGTCTTCCAGTCTCAGCCATGACCACTATATCGTCAGCAAACCGAAGGCGAGTGATGTATACGCCGTTGACGTTGATGCCGAGTCCTTTCCAGTCCAGAAGCTTGAAAACATCTTCCAGTGCAGCAATGAACAGTTTCGGAGAAATCACATCTCCCTGTCTCACTCCTCGCTGCAACTGGATAGGTTTCGAGCTCTGGTCCTGAAGACGGACTGACATAGTGGCGCTTTCATACAAACACCTCAACACTTCGATGTACCGATAGTCAATTTGGCACCGCTGGAGAGACTGTAGCACGGCCCATGTCTCAATCGAATCGAAGGCTTTTTCATAGTTCACAAACGCTAAGCAAAGAGGCTGGTTATACTCTTCGGTCTTCTGTATAACCTGCCGCAGCGTATGTATGTGGTCTATGGTGCTGAAGCCTTTTCGGAAACCGGCTTGTTCGATAGGCTGGAAGTCATCAAACCTGCGTGCGAGACGATTCGTTATGACTCTCGAAAACAGCTTGTAGACGTGGCTTAGAAGTGAGATGGGCCTGTAGTTCTTCAGCAGGGTTTTATCGCCCTTTTTGAAAAACAGTACCACCATACCTTCGTGCCACGTCCCTGGCGTTCTGCCCCCTAGTACGACGGAATTAAATAGCTTCTGAAGAGCTACGAGTACCGGTCTTCCGCCTGCCTTCAGAAGCTCGGCCGTAATTCCGTCAGCACCTGGTGCCCTGCCGTTTTTGAGCTGTTTGAGAGCCATACTAATCTCGTATAGGCTGATGTCCGGGATGTCTTCGGTATAGTGCCGGGTTAACTTAGCTCTAGGGTCTTTAGCTAAGCTTTGTACAGGTGGCCGTGTGGATGTGTAAAGCTGTCCATAAAACCTCTCGACCTCTCCCATAACATCGGACCTGGTCGTGACAGTTCTGCCGTCATCGGTTTTCAGCGTCGTCGGTTGGCACTGCCCAATACCCAGATCTCTTGCGAACACTTTTGAGCCTTTGTTCCGCTCAATGGCCTCTTTAATACGGTTAGTATTAAATTGGCGCGTGTCGCGAGTCATAGACTTCGAGATCTGCCTATTTAGCCGCCGAAACTGAGACGCATCACCTGAGGAAAGCAGAACCATTGCGCGCCGCTCTTCCATTAGTTTTAGAGTATGGTCTGAGAACTTTTTGGTTCCTTTTGCACGGTGGGTTTTAAAGAACTTGGACCCAAACGTTTGGACAGTTTCCACAAACCTGTTGCTGTATTCGTCCACATTTCCGCAATCATTTATTAATAAATATAATTAAATAATAAATATTGTGTTTGTTTTGCACGGGTCAAACAGAGATACGATAATCTAATTGGTAGTTCACCTAACCCATCAGGGAGTGCATGTTTGAATCGCACTTGTAGATGTATTACAAAACTTTTCCGATATTTAATTTACAATAAAATTTTATATTAAACAAAGTTATTAAAAGTGTCACGTGCAAGTAAGGATTGCTAAATGCACGCGCATGTGTAAGAACGATAACAATTGTATCATAAGTGTCATTATTATCAATTTTATTCAAAAGTTCTATTATTAAATGTAACCTTAGAATAACCTAAAAATTGTTCTATTCTTAGTGTAAGACTCAGATACTAAAGCAAGGTGAAAAAAACAGTTATAAGTATATTTTTACTGTTTTTTTTTTCACTCACTACTAGTTAATAAACCAGTTCCTGATTGAGGAAACTAAGCGAAAGCTACTAAATAACTCAACTCTACATCATTACAAATAAATATATAGTAAAACATTATTAAAAACATAATATATAGGGTGTAACAATATCAATAAGCGAACGTTTAAGGGGATCATTTATACATCACACTGAGCATGCTCACCAATTTGGTCCAAAACTACAGGTTCGTTACCAAGATAATCAACAAAACATCATAATTACAAAAAAATACACCCTTTCCAAACCTGTACAGCTGTACTACACGCACACAAAGATAGCTGTATGTGTATGAATGTCATACAATGGTTTTTCAATTGTGTGCGTGTCTCTGTACACTATCTTTTTATTGACGCTTGCGTGCGTGTTAGTAAAGATACAGCATGTTTCATGATGTGCATTATTTTAATTGATTTAGTTTGTTAGAAAACATAACTTTGAAAAATCACAATAAAACTGGAGCCCACTTTTTGTCATTGTATTCAGAATGATGTATAGATACCGCCCTTAAACGTTCGCTTATTGATTTTGTTAGACCCTGTATAATAATATTATTGATCAACTGATCATCAGATGAGATGAAAGCCAAGCGCTTATTCGTTGGGGAATAACAAAAGTGGAGGGACTTTAAATATTGTAGATAGCCTTATACACTTTTGAAACATTCCAATACTATTATAAGAAGTATTTAATTTATAGATCCTAATTTCCACGTTATGTAAAAAGATTATAATTATTTCATTGTAAATTACAGCCAATCGCACAGAAAAGAGTGCCCAGTGAGAAGTAATGAGGTAGTTCACTTTGGCAAGTTTAATTGTAAGAAAGGAGACAGTCCGAGCTGGACTACATTCAAAATCGTAAATAACTTTTGTCATGAAACATTGAGTTATGCTCAGAAACCTGTGGTTGCCATTTGCAACTGGGCCAAGTTACTAATGACCAGACCAACTGGTGGCCAGGCAAAGTGGCAAAGTGGCTAGGGACCAAACTCGGCGATTGAGAAAGCCATGGCAAGCCATTCAGCAAACAGTTTCGAACAGGTTCGAACCGCTTCTATATGCCTGTATCGGTATCGTCTATTGGTTTGAACATGGGTCGCAGCGCAGACCCAGTAAACCTGAATTCTCAGTTGGTTGGATTGGCGGGGACAGGGGCACAGCGTCGATCGGCCACACCGCGCGACCAGAGTGAACGAGAGTACGGCAACAGTGCCGTGACCTTGAATCGATGTACCGAGCTATAGCTACCGGCTAGGGTTCAGTGAGCCACACATAGTTAATTTATTATTGTGTGAATTTTGGTGTATTTTATTATAAATGAAACCCAATTTAGGTGTACACTATATAATACTTAATATAGCATTATAATGTACAATCGTAATCAAACATTAATTTAGAAATTGGACACAGCAAAATATGTACGCCTCGCTCGGCCAGTTTTGAAAGCTGCGTTATTAAATTTAATAACGTAAATATCTGCATGCGAATGTATTATTTTTTTTTGTACAAAATCATCGGGTATATTATCAAAATAGTGTTTAACTAAACTTGCAATCGCGTCACCCAAACCAAGAAAAATACGTGTAAGTATACTGATCGGCACGCGTTTCGAATTGAGCGTGAGCACGAGACGCCGCGCCGAGCCGCTGCTCGGTCCGCGTTTGCGGGGTTAGCCCGCGTCATCGCGTACTCCTTTCGCTTTTTTCTGTGTGCTAATTGTAGGTGAACTACGAGCTTGTATACGTGCGTTTCGGAGCGCTTGTATAAAAAGTTGCCGCACTCTCGTTCTTTTTGCCGCGAGTTCGCGACGCTCGCGCAGCCATTCGGTGTAGCTCGCGGCTCAGGTGCCCGGGCTGACAGCGCGGTCACTCGTGTGATTGTGTTCGGAATTTCAAGAGCTCAATCTATTAAAGTAATAACATGCGAATTTAGGACAATATTAGAGAATAATTTTAAAAAGTTTTAATAAAACTAAAAATAAATGTATTGTCGCCTCATGGAAAGCGGCGACAGCAACCGATGATCGATTTGCGGCGCCCTTCAGTTCTTAAGCTTTTGTGGCCTGCAATTTCTCTCGATCTAGAACTTTTCAGCAACATAGCAATGTCAAGCAATGCTGTATGACGGCAAAAAAGGTATTAGGATCGTCGGCATTCAGTCGCTACCCGCAGGCAGTTAAGGATCTACAACGTCGCCGTCGTCGTCGTGGTGGAGCACGAAGGCGCGCAGTTGTTCGGTGAGCTTGTAGTTGGGCTGCAAGCGGGTGGTGCGCAGCGCGCGGCCGGTGGCGGGCGAGGAGCGGCCCGCCGCCAGCGCCCACTCGCGCAGCGCTGCGCGGCCGTATGAGCGTCCGTCCGCCGCGCAGCACGGCGCCGCCAGCAGCGCGTGCGACACCGGGCAGAGCAGCGCGTGCGGCGCCACCCACGCCTGCGGCAGCGCCACGCAACGTTACACCCACACCGGCCCGAACCAATATTCAAACATTAACCTTTATCTCGGCGATAATATTAAGCTTTAATATTCCTTTGCTATCGCAAGTACCTATCGTAGCATTTTAAATCAATGAGCAACAAACTATATTCTCGAATTAACTACATCTTTGACGTCTTTTTCTTAAAAATTCAAAATCAATTAATTACAGTATACGAGTATATTAATGGCAAGAGAAATCTTAAAAGCGCCATACAGAAAGTACAGAAACATACAGAAACAAATACCGCACCATCTGTGAACAATTTGCGGAATTAATGGTGGTTCTTAAAGATGTTAAGATATTTTCTTTTAAATAACTTTCTTATAACCACAAATTTCGTCATTTAAGTTATGAGTTTAGTGACCGAGCGCTACTCTATGCAGCACTGTAGAACGACATCGGATTTGGAGAAGTCTCGTTCGAACTCACGAAGAACTGATATTTTTCTGATTTTAAAGTTTTGATTCAATAAAGTTATATTGATATATAACTTTATTGAATGAAAACTTTAATAGATGAAGATCAACAAAAAGATACTTAAGTTCTAAGTAGTTTTTTGTATCTTTATAATAGTTTCAGCGCCATCTATCGGGACCAAGCTTAAACCCTCACACAAACCACCGCCATCTAGGATGAGTGGAATCAGTTTAATTTTTTTTTCTATGAGAGGCGCATCTATATCCAATATTCTACGTAGTCTATGGTTAAAGTAATGTGGCTCAAACTGATGGAAATTTTCAATCTCCATATTAGCGAATTGTCGAATGTTGAAAACAAGTCGCATTTGCACTAGCTTGAACGTACTGACAGGCAAGGAGCTCGATGGCGCAGTGGTTAACGCGCCCAGTCTGCGAGTGCTGAGGTTAAGCAACTTTAGCAGAGGCCGATCATCGGATGGGTGACCGAAAATGTACCATCTCGAGCACCTCCGTGCTTTGGAAGGCACTTATAGCCGTTGATCTTGGCTGAACTAGCAATTGTTAACAACCACCAATCCGCACGGGGCCCGCGTGGTGCTATACGACCCGTTCTCCCTACCCGTTCATAGAGAAAGCTCGTGCCCCAGCAGTGAGGACGTCAAATGAGCTGATGATGATGATAATGATGATGATGATGATGTACTTACGTAGGCATAGAACTTATACCGTTTTAATGTAAATGGCTTACACGACACAAATTGTAAAGATGCAATCCTACTAATATTATAAACGCGAAAGTTTGTAAGTATGGATGTTTGTTACTCTTTTACGTAAAAACTACTAAATAGATTTGGATGAAATTTAGCATACAGATAGTTTATAACCGGGAATAACACATAGGATACTTTTTATCCAGATATTCCCACGGGAACGGGAAACACGCGGGTGAAACCGGGAACCACGCGAGACGTGGGAGGAGGCTAAACTTAGATGATGAACGTACTGACCAGGCGTGCGGGCGGCGGCGGGCGGCGCAGCCAGCGCAGCTCGTCGGCCAGACGAGCGCGCCCCTCCGCGCCCAGCGCCGCCTCCGCCAACGCCTCCTCCTCGCCTGCAACCAAACAATACATTTCAAGTAAATCTAAAATGCATTCACTCGATGGCGCACTGGTTAACGCGCCCGGTCTTCATTTGGTGAGGTTAAGCAACTTTCGCAAAGGCTGGTCATCGGGTGGGTGATTATTATGGGTAGTGTTTATGGGAGGGGGTTATGGGAGGGGGTTATGGGAGAACGGGCCATAAACCACTAAGGTTTATGGCCCGTTCTCCCAATCTATCCATACGGAAGGCATGGGCTCCAGCAGTAGGGACATAAAATAAACTGGTGAAAAATTACATCGAATAATAACAATACGTTAAAAATATAAGGGAGTCATATACAATAATAGTAGTATGAAGATACTAGTTATTTTATTATCATAAATAATGTTAACAATCTAGGGGGTATATGACAGATCACTTTGTGTCAAGCTACATAGCTGAATAAACTTAGTGTTCTGGACATATTAGTGGCGACGAGTGATAAAAAGTGGTAACAATGGATACAAAAGCAGTGAAATTTGAACAGTTCAATTCTCAGAGTGATAATTGGGACATCTATCTCGATCGTTTAAAATTTTGTTTTGAGGCGAATGGCGTCATCTCGGATCAAACAAACGGGCAAATTTTTTCACAGTGTATGGTTCACGTGTTTACGAAACTCTGATTGCATTAACTACTCGGAGTAGTAAAAGACAAGTGATGTGACTTTTGGTGAAATAGTGTAAATTTTGACCCAAGATAGTCCTAAACCTAATGAAATATCAGTGTCCTTTAAATTTTATAAACGCGATCAAAAACGAGGCGAATCGGTTTCTGCCCCCCGACCGCCTAACCGATCGCTTTGACTACGCGTATAGTTTATGACGTCATCTTGCCACCTCGCACCGCCTATGAAAGCAATATCAAAAGCTAAAGGCTATTGCTTTCGATATTGCTTTCATAGGCGGCACGAAACGACAAGATGACGTCATAAACCACACACGAAGTCAAACATCTTAGTAAGCTTAATTCCGGTTGTAACTTTACGGATTTAGAAAGAAAGTTAACCCGGGGAGCGCACAGTTGGGTCTATATGACCCGCGACCTTTTTAAGCGTGTGTATTTCCCAGAAAATATTGGGTGACGTTGCCGTACTTCTCAGTAGCTGGAGCTAACTACCCCTCCTCCTCGTTTCTTACCGCTATTCAGTCGGGTTGCACTTGCATTGGTGGATATACGAGGCTAATCGACGGAAACGGTAAATATGACACAATGATATCCTCGATGTCGTAGCTTTGTGCCATATTTTTAAAACATTTGTCTTTTATTTTAACTTTATTTTCTTGTTTTTTTTTTGCGATATTTACGAAATGAACCGGGAAGAACTCGAAAGGCAGCGGGTTTTAGCCGTTTTACAGGAGTCGGACTCCGAAATCGAAAACATTTCGTCTGAAAATGAAGAGGAACAAGGTCATCTGAGTTATCGCAGTAATGACAGTGGCACTAATCAAGACGCGTCTAACGAGACGATAGCGTTATTGAATCTTTGAGTGTGTTACCGCGAAAAAAGATAGGAAAACCAATCACATTTGTTGGAATGTTGCTATAAGACAGATGTTGTTTATTTTTGTTACTTTTCACATACTTTTAGTTTCTTTTTAATTAAAAAAAAATTAATGATTAATTTGTTTAAGTTTACCAAAAAACCCTAAAATTATAGTTTAGTTATAGTTTGAATTAATCAATTAGTAGCTATATTTTGCCGAAATTTTTTTACATATTCAAATTACATCATTTTTGGGTCAATATGACCCATATTAAAAAAATAACTAACTTTCGTTTTTGCTATCGTTGCGGCGATTGTCATGTGGGAGATTGTCGTTTTGTAATATCAATATTGCAAAAAGAGGGAACACCTCGAAAAAAATTGTATGGCTAAAAAGAAGAATGGGAATAGTATCGTAAATTATACAGTGGTTCAAGATAATCATTTGAATGGAATTTATTGTGTACTTGGCACGAGTTGAGTGCCGCCGTATGAAGTGACATTATCCCTCGTTGGGGTAGAGGTTCATATGCAAGTCGACACCGGTGCTAGTTTTTCTATCATTAATGAAAACACTTGGAATATGTTGAAAAATCGATTACCACATAACAGCTTGCGCCCTATTAGCATTTCGCTACGTACTTGCAATCTATACTAATATTATATGGCTGAAGAGTTTGTTTGTTTGTTTGTTTGTTTGTTTGTTTGTTTGAACGCGCTAATCTCAGGAACTACTGGTTCGAATTGAATAATTATTTTTGTGTTGGATAGTCCATTTATCAAGGAAGGCTTTAGGCTATATAACATCACGCTGCGACCAATAGGAGCGAAGCATTAGTGAAAAATGTTGCAAAAACGGGAAAAGAGCCTAAAAAATTAAAAATGCTGCCGAAAGTCACTATTCCACGCGGACGAAGTCGCGAGCACAGCTAGTACAAAAATATAGTGCGAAAGCTGGACGTTATCATAGTAAAAGGCTATGGTCCTAACCTGCTTGGTCGTGACTGGCTAAAGCCTCTAAACATGACGATGAACATACATTTTATATCAAATAATGAACACATAAAATTGGACAAATTATTAGCTCGGCATAAAAATGTTTTTAAAGATGGTCTTGATTACTGGGATAAACCACTAGCGATACACTTAAAGCCTGGGCTACACCCAAAGTTTCTCAAAGCCCGACAAGTACCGTATGCAATAAAAGACAGAGTAGAAGCGGAGATTGGCAGATTACAGAAAGAAGGAGTCCTGCACCCAACATCTTTTTCCGAGTGGGCTACACCAGTTGTTCCCATTTATATGTATTATTTTGGCTATTGTTTGTAATTTGATCATCCACTTTTTTTAACTGTCGATTATCTGGTTGTAAAGTATCCAACAATGTACGTATACGTCTCTTCATTAGCATTTCTGATGGACTTTTATTTGTTGAAGTACAAGGAGTAACGCGTAAACCCAAAAATAGATTTGGGATGGCTTGGGATGTCTGATGATGGATGGCTTTAATGGTTTGTACCATTCTTTCAGTTAATCCGTTGGTTGCCGGATGGTAAGGAGCCGTGGTGACATGACGAATCTTATTAGCAACTAGCTGTGCTCGCGACTTCGTCCGCGTGGAATAGTGACTTTCGGCAGCATTTTTAATTTTTTAGGCTCTTTTCCCGTTTTTGCAACATTTTTCACTGATGCTTCGCTCCTATTGGTCGCAGCGTGATGTTATATAGCCTAAAGCCTTCCTCGATAAATGGACTATCCAACACAAAAAGAATTATTCAATTCGAACCAGTAGTTCCTGAGATTAGCGCGTTCAAACAAACAAACAAACAAACAAACAAACAAACTCTTCAGCTTTATAATATTAGTATAGATTAAAAATTGTTTCATTTCTTGGTAAACAAATGATGTGCCATTATCAGACACTAAAACCTCGCATAAACCGTGTGTGGCGAAAGTCATTCTCAACAACCGAATAACCGTGGCTGATGTAGTGTTATTAAACATGAACAATTCAGGCCATTATGAATACCTAGGAATCAACAATAATCAGTAAATATTTATTATAAAAAGGTCCAGCCAAAACAATGTGAATTCTTAACCATGGTCGAACCGGTGTAACCCATTCATGTGTTGTTTTAGGAGGCACGTGACGATTTTCAAGACACTTAGTATAACCAGCCACTAATGACTCAACATCATCATTAAGATGAGGCCAACACACGTAACTTCTAGCTAACGCCTTGGTTTGTACCATTCCAGTATGTGTTTTATGTAAAACACGTAATATTGTTTAGCGTACCTAGTGGTTGTGGCACTATATCCCGACAACCCAACAGTATACAGTCATCTTGTACAGAGAGCTCTAGCGATTAACCAAAATGGGCGTACCATTATTTGTCTCTTTTGCAGCCCAACCGCACTGTATGTAGTGTACCACTTTGGTTAAAATTTGGTCACATCTTGTTTTTTTGGCTATATTTTCAACGTCGTAGGAAAAGTCTTCTGGAGCTTCAGCCATTAATAACTCACCCAGTGGTTCTTCAGATTGTTCAGGTACCGGTTGTGGCCTGCGACTTAAGCTGGCTGCGTTACCTATTTGTGGTCCTGGCTTGTACCTTATTTTATAATTGCCAGAGGTCAAAGCGATAGCTATTCTGGTTAATCGAGGTGATAACATGCTGGACATAGGCTTTTTTGGATCAAATATTCCAAGTAACGGTTTGTGGTCTGTGTCTAGCAGAATTCTCGACCCATTAGATAATTATGGAACTTAGATATGCCAAACATAATAGATGTTGCCTCCTTATCTAGTTGTAAATGACGGCGTTCGTGAGAGTGTAAGGTTGTTGAAGACATAGTCTTCGGCCGTTCTAGACTAACTTCCATTTCGTGGGATAGCACAGCCCCTACTACACACTCGGAACTATCACATGTAAGAATCAGTGGTTTTTTAAGTCGTAATGTACCAAAGTTAAATTGAACTTAACTATGCTTTTAGCTGTCTCGAAAACACCTTGCTCACGTTCAGTCCATTTCCAATGCTGTGATGTGTCTAGAAGACGATGAAGAGGTTCAAGTAAAGTAGCATGAAGAAACCGCAGACTTGATTATCCCAAAGGTGTAACTACTTCAATAGTCATACCCCTTCTCTCTCTAAAGTTCTATTGGATTATATTATATGTGCACTAAGTATTAACACACGAAAACCACGCATTCATTCATTCACTCTTACACACTCACTCTTCTAAGCCGAGCAGTACCTAACACGAGGCTCGTTCAAGCCACGGAGCTGTGCATATGCCGCAATTGGCATATTTCATGATCTGTCTGTCGCTCTGACTTCTACATTAATTTCTTTTTTATGAACTTAGCAGCAAAAGCAGTAGATTTTAAAATCAGTGTGTGTTTCCCCCGCTTATTGGGTAAGTGTGAACAAAAATAATAAATTAGTTTTAGTATATAGATGAATTTGTGAGTGCAGGGTAGTTACCTATTATATAGCTTAGCTTAGTGTTACCTATCATTAATACAATTGACATTATTATGTCTAGCGATTTGGTGTGTAAAAGCATCGGATTTGATTGTCTTTTTGCTTAACGTTTAACGCTTTCTTGTTAGCTGTTAAAATCTTCTAACGGCAAGAATCACTACAGACATTCGCCAAGTCATTCGCCAAGACATTCGCCATTTCTAAGACTTAGTACTTAACTTATCATAAGGATGAATTTTGTGTAACGTTGACTTTTGGTTGCTTGAGGCAATACCCGCCCAGAGTGGTACTTTAACTCGTAGTAAAGGACTGTGTCCTTTGGTAGGCGGAATGTCTAAGCAAGTAACGAACAGCAAACGCATACTACTACTTAGTACCTATACATAGATATACAGTCCACTATGTCTGAACGCCATATTTAGCTATTGACGGCTGATGAAAAGTTCTAGTAATTAATTTAAAATTCCATACAAGCAGTAAACGACCTTATCGCGCTCAACAAATTAGTGTTCTAGACATATTAAAGCTGATTTTAATAAGTGAGACAGTCTGCATTAGAGCATTCTTATTAAAAACTGGCATAGCGTATGGCCAATTAAAATTCCTTTTCCTTGATCAATGATATAATCATCCATCCAGCCCATCTCGGTGGATCTATTAAGTGAACCACAACCGCGGAGACTTTCCCGCTCCATCAACAAACCCTCGATAGCATATGAGGAACTGATGAAGGTATTCATCAAAACTATAGTAGGTCCTAGTACCCTAGTAGGTATTACTTTTGCTTCTTTGGAATAGTTTAAACTTGTTAACTTCATAAGTGTTGTGAAGTTCCTACAACCACTTTCCGGTACCTATTTTTTTACTATGTAGTGTACATAACGTCGTCGGTAACGCTCACCGCAGCCGAGCGCGGCCAGCAGGTCCGGCGCGGGCTCGTCGAGCAGTCGCGCGCCCGTCACGGCCGCGGCCCGCGCGCGCTGCGCCAGCGCCGCCGCCGCCTCCGCGCCCAGCGCGCCCGGCACGCCTGCCCAACGACAAACATTACAAACATATCATTAAAATGCCTAAATAAATATAGTAAATCTGTAGCTAGGTACTCTTGCCATACAAGTAGCACAACATACTTCAAACAGAAACTTATTACTAAAGTTACGTCAACGATCCTAGGATAGATACTTTTGAAGGTTTTTTTTTCTCTGGGTATCTATTGTGAGTTTTGTTTACTATCCGTATTCATTCCATTACGTTTACGAATAAGAAAATTAGTATCGCATTGAAGCAGCGCCTGCTGGCGACATACGAGAGGAGTTAAAATTTTAGCCATACAATTTCTCCTTTTCTTTAACGTGATCGAATGGGGAACGAAACTCGCACTTGGCACCCTGATATGTGCCAGCATGACCGACACCAAGCACTTCACGTTTAATATTACCTGGTAGCCTTGCCACGTACTCGCGCAGCCACCGCGCGACTTCCGCCTCACCCCAGAATCGCGGCGGCTCCGCGTCCTCGGTATCCAGAGTATCCTCGGCACCCGGCAGCCGCCACAGAGCCAGCTCGCCGGTCAGTGACCCCACCGCCAGCAGCCCCGGGAGCAGCCCCACCGCAGGCGCTCCCCCCGTGCCTCCCGCCGACACTGCCGTCACCGGCAGAAGCTCCTTTCCCCCGGATGAGGCCAGCCAAACGCGCGCCCACCGGTCCCCCCCTGCAGTGGCAACGAACCCCCCCGCGCCCCATCGCACGCACTCTGCGCCGCCGCCGTGAGCAAGCATCGCGCACAACTCACTCACGCGTGCTTCTGCTACGTCCTAAAATGAAACATCACCATACCAAATATATATCAAATACACTACGAAGTCTGCAGCCGTCAGTTTGACCTCGTCGAAGCAAAGAGGTACTCTTACACAGTGATATTGTACAGGGTGTAAAGACACCCTTAACGAAGGCAAAATGTATTCACACATATAAATAATTAACTTAGTAGCCATCATCTTTAACCATTTTTAACCAGTATAATTGCCTTTGTAACCGACTTCAAAAAAGGAGGAGGTTACTCAATTCGACTCGTATATATTTTATATTTTTTATGTGTGTTCGCGGATAACTTCGTCGTTTATGAACCGATTTTGATGATTCTTTTTTTGTTGGAAAGGAGATATTCCAAGGGTGGTACCATGATAAGAAAACCAGGATCTGATGATGGCACCCCAGACAAATCGAGGGGAACTTTCGAAAACTGTAGGAGCGACTAGTGCGTTTGTTAATGTTTTCATTAAGTATTTTAAAGCACTACTACTTAATGAACGTCTGGAGTCGATCTGATGATAGAGCCGAAAAACAGTCGAGGGAAGTCCTCAACGATTTACAGCAATTACATGGTGTTTGGGCTTGATTAATTTGTATTGATGAGAACTTTACACCTAGATGGGTTGTGACTGCCATTAAAGGTCTGATGATGAAGACGAAGGACAGTCAAGGGAATTCCTCAACGTTTTACAGTAGCTACCTTGTGTTTGGTCTTAATTCATTTCTATTGATAAGAACTTTGCACCAATATGGGTTATAAGTGCCATTACAGGCCTGATGATGGAGACCCTGAACAGTTGAGGGAATCCCTCAACGATTTACAGCAGTTACCTTTTGTTGAGCTTACTTCATACGGTTCAATATGCCAAAATGTTTAGTTTGTACAAAAATAATACCTAATTAAGATTGAAGTTTTACATAGGAATACCACTACCTACTAGGCCATCGTTTCCTCATCCGAGAAGCATCTTTATTAGTTTTACGTCTACCCATCACTAAAAATCGTAAAATAAAATAATTTTAAACAAAAAAAAACCGACTACAAAAAACAGGAAACTTAAAAAAATAAAAACAGCTCTAAAAAGCCAAATAATAAATCATATTATTAATTACCTAGATACGCATGTCAGTTTTAAAAAATGTCTACTAAAATCGGGTGGGGCTTTTACAATAAAAAAATGGAGATAATGGAACAACTATAAAAGTTTAAATGAAACAAAATTGTCCCCCAGCCGACCACCAACCACACGACTTCAATAGACATTTTTTTAAACTGACATGCGTATCTAGATAATTAATAATATAATTTCAATATTATTTATTGCAATTATAAGAGCTGTTTTAACTTTTTTAAGTTTCCTGTTTTTTGAAGTCAGTTTTTTTTCATTGAGCTAATTATTATTAGTCAAGTAAATAATGCTACCACTTTCGACCTCCTTTTCACATTTTAGCGCTTTTACGTTGATATGAATAACTGAGAGTAGGTCACCTCGTCAAGCTCGATGAGCCACAGCTTAAGCATGGAGTCTGCGCCAGCGCTGGCCAGCAGCAGCGCCCCCTCCACCAGCCCCGCCACGCTGCCGAGCGCCGCAAAGTCACAGCTTTGCACACCTGCCGGTAGATTTTTTGGTACCTTGTTAAATCAAATCTACAAATCAGTAATATAACTAAAGAAATACACCTTCTCTCAACGACCGCTGTTCACACTACATAAAATAAAAACCACTGCAATATTTTCTTTTTTTGACAACACATCAAATGACAAGTTTGTCTCTGAATTTCTAACTGAGTGCTGATACGAGAATACAAGTACTAGTAATACAAGTAAGTAAATACATTACAGGCTGTTCAGATGAGTATGATAGATAATATTGACAGAGAAGCTTGTTTTTGTAGTGGCAGCCTTTGGCCAGGTATGCTAGTGAGTAGTGAGTGGCGCGTGCCTTGGTCATGCGCGCGCGGCTCGCAGTGCAGGTCGGCGGGCGCGGGCGGCGGCGCGCGCAGCAGCAGCTCGCCGGCCGCGCCGCCCGTGGCCAGCGCGCGCCCGTCACCCGCCCACGCGCAACACGTTGCCGCAGCCGCGTGGCCCCCGTACACGCTACGAACAACCGGCTCGCTGTTCATACACTACACTTATACTTGGCATGTGGTTGCTTAGTTGGTTCGATAATGCAGGGCACCTGACACTTTCCGCATAATCTAAACAGTTAAAAGTAGGTGGATTGGTCATGCACTTAGATACACGCTTCAATAATTTACCAACGATGTGGTTGTCAATTTTGTTGCTGACTAACTTTGACTAAAATAAATAAGACAGTGTACCTATTTGTTAATATTAATGTGCATATGATTTTCGTTACATCAACTTAGTAACTTAGTATCGAACTACTCTATAATCAGTTTTGTTTTTTTTTAATCATACGCTTATAATAAACAGCGACAAGACAATTTCTTAAAAAGGTCACATATAAAAAAGGCAAACAAAAGAGGACCGAGAAGTAAACCTAAAGATACAGCACTAGGACGATGGAAAAGGTTAGGAGAGATGACCATTTATGGCAACGAATTAGGTTTTCGTGTAGGCCATAGACAAACAAAAGCAGATGTTAACAAAGGCAAATCAAATGCCTTACTGCATTGATAAAATAAACCTGTTCTGTTTTGCGACCTATGACCTACGCAGTGTTCGAATACCGACTGTGAAGGCAGCGGGTCGGCGTCAGCGAGGCTCCAGAGCGGCGCCAGCCCGTCGTCGGTGACGAGCAGCAGCAGCGGCGGCCGGTGCGGCGAAACGCTCGCGCCGCGCACTGCGCCGCCGCCGGCGCCCGCGCCGCCCGCCTCGCCGCCCGGCACCGCCAGCGACCGCAGCTGGCAACCCATCTACCACCACATTATTATGTTCATCATAATAATTATTAAAGCTTTGGTTTGGTTAGTTGACTTTCGATACAGTCCCTGATACTTCACATACAAAAAGCAAGTACAATCAAGTACGCAAACAGCAGCTGCTTGAAGCATCGCTGTTATATTTAGTTGCAAACTTAACTGAGACAATGGTATGTAGCCAGGCAGTCTATATAACAGGGCTTGGTAGTTAGCCTTGGTAGTTATTTGGTACACTGAATAGGCCCGAGATACCGTGCTCGTAGAACAAAAGTATAAAGACACGGTTCACACTCGCTTTATAACAGGCACAGACTACCTGGGCGCTTTTCTCCACCACCCCAACGACCTAATCAACCCGAGCCGAGGTTTTATTTAGCCTTTAGGGGCGCCCTTCAGTTATTCCGTTTCTGGTTCGATCCGAACCCCTCGGAGAATCTAGTAGGTAACAGAGACACGCTGCTAATGCCATTGTCACAGACAATTATTTTCATTCCCTCTAGAAACTGTCTGACGGTGTTTGGCTTGAGGAATAGGAAATAAGTTTCTCGTCGCCCCCAAACTTGAACTGTGATGCTGTAAACTTTACAGCATCACAGTTCATGTTTCATGCTTCATAATTTCATATAGCCTTTACAGTGTAAAGGCTATATGAAGCCAACAGCAAACTCTACAAATAAAGTTGTAGCGGTGAGGACCTGAACGTCCCAGAGGCGCGCGCAGGCGTCGTGGCCAGCGGTGAGCAACAGCGCGCCGCCCGCGCCCAGCGCGCACGCCAGCGCCGGGTACTCGTGCGCCGCCAGCGCGTGCTCCTCCACCGCGCACTCCAGCTCCTCCACCCAACGGAATATCTTCACCGCTCCGTCACTGCATATACACAAATTAAAATCTATATTTTATCTGTTTATAAATCCTCAACGGGTAAGCACATGTTCTTCTTAGGTGGTGATAAGGTTTAAGGTAGCAGCGGCCCCTACTTTGGAACTACTTATTAAATGTAACTGTGAGAACACAACATTGTTGTTATGGCGATAGGCTTGGTAGCTCTCTGCTAGGAGTCCAACCCATCATCATCTCAGCCAAAAGACGTCCACTGCTGGACAAAGGCCTCCCCCAAGGATATCCACAACGACCGGTTTTGTGCTGCTTGCATCCAGCGGCTTCCTGCGACCTTCACCAGATCGTCGGTCCACCTTGTTGGAGGCCTGCCCACTCTGCGCTTTCCGGTACGCGGTCGCCACTCCAGGACTATCCCGCCCTAGCGGCCATCAGTCCTGCGAGCAATGTGCCCTGCCCACTGCCACTTGAGCTTAGCAACTCTTAGAGCTATGTCAGTTACCTCTGTTCTTCTGCGGATCTCCTCATTTCTGATTCGATCACGCAGAGAAACCCTGAGCATAGCTCTCTCCATTGCTCTTTGAGTCACCTTGAGCCTTTTATGAGGCCCATAGTGAGCGACCACGTCTCAGTCCCGTATGTCATCACTGGCAACACACCAGTGTGACTTTCCTCTTGAGACACTGCGGTATATCGGACGAGAAGATATTTCGTAGATTACCGAATCCAGCCTAATTGGATTCGACGATTGACCTCTTTGCTGAAGTTGGACCTACCTAGCTGGACCGTTTGTCCCAGGTATACATAATCATCCACAACTTCAAGGACAGAGTCCCCAACCTTCAGAGGAGTGGGTACGACACTTGAGTTCGACATAACTTTCGTCTTCTCCATGTTCATTTTAAGACCCACTTGTTGAGAGACTCTGTTGAGGTCACCGAGCATTGCGCCGAGGTCTTCCATGGTCTCAGCCATGACCATTATATCGTCAGCAAACCGAAGGTGAGTGATTTATACGCCGTTGACGTTGATGCCGAGTCCTTTCCAGTCCAGAAGCTTGAAACATCTCCCAGTGCAGCAGTGAACAGTTTCGGAAAAATCACATCTCCCTGTCTCACTCTTCGCTGCAACTGGATAGGTTTCGAGCTCTGGTCCTGAAGACGGACTGACATAGTGGCGCTTTCATACAAACACCTCAACACTTCGATTTACCGATAGTCAATTTGGCACCGCTGGAAAGACTGTAGCACGACCATGTTTCAATGGAGTCGATGGCTTTTTCATAGTCCACAAACGCTAAGCAAAGAGGCTGGTTATACTCTTCGGTCTTCTGTATAACCTGCCGCAGCGTATGTATGTGGTCTATGGTGCTGACGCCTTTTCGGAAACCGGTTTGTTCGATAGGCTGGAAGTCATCAAACCTGCGTGCGAGACGATTCGTTATGACTCTCGAAAACAGCTTGTAGACGTGGCTTAGAAGTGAGATGGGCATGTAGTTCTTCAGCAGGGTTTTGTAGCCCTTTTTGAAGAACAGTACCACCATACCTTCGTGCCACGTCTCTGGCGTTCTGCCCCCTAGTACAGAAGCTCGGCCGTAATTCCGTCAGCACCTGGTGCCCTGCCGTTTTTGAGCTGTTTGAGAGCCATACTAATCTCGTATAGGCTGATGTCCGGGATGTCTTCGGTATAGTGCCGGGTTAACTTAGCTCTAGGGTCTTTAGCTAAGCTTTGTACAGGTGGCCGTGTGGATGTGTAAAGCTGTCCATAGAACTTCTCGACCTCTCCCATAACATCGGACCTGGTCGTGACAGTTCTGCCGTCATCGGTTTTCAGCGTCGTCAGTTGGCACTGCCCAATACCCAGATCTCTGGCGAACACTTTTGAGTCTTTGTTCCGCTCAATGGCCTCTTTAATACGGTTAGTATTAAATTGGCGCGTGTCGCGAGTCATAGACTTCGAGATCTGCCTATTTAGCCACCGAAACTGAGACGCATCACCTGAGGAAAGCAGAACCATTACGCGCCGCTCTTCCATTAGTTTTAGGGTATGGTCTGAGAACTTTTGGTTCCTTTTACACGGTGGGTTTTAAAGAACTTGGACCCAACCGTTTGGGCAGTTTCCACAAACCTGTTGCTGTATTCGTCCACATTTTCGCAATCATTTAGGCACTCGAAGCGATTCTGTAATTCGAGCTGAAAGCTTTCGGAGTTTTGGATTTGGATCGGTGCAGGACGTAGCGTAGACCTTACCAATCGACGTCTTTCCAGCTTTACGTTGATATTCAATATGCCTCTTACCAACCGGTGATCGCTGCCAGTTTTAAACGCATTGATCACAGTGACGTCATTGAATATTTGCTTCCTCGTCGACATGATAAAGTCAATCTCGTTTTTCCAACGAGAGTACGGGAGTCCAACCCAGGACCCATTAATTTAAACGGGCAGTCTAACCACTTGACCACAAAGGCTTTTGCATTAGAGGTCCAACACGCCTGCCTCACGCTTGCTAGTGAATTTTACTTTCCTAAGTTTGTCAAAAAATCTGATTGGATAGTTGAAAAGGTAATCAGATTAAGAGTAAACCCCTCCGTGACTGACCTGGAAGCGGTGACGAGCAGCTGCCCGTGCACGGCGATGCAGTTGACGGCGGCGGCGTGCGCCGGCGCACGCCACACGCGCCGCGCTGTCTCCCCCGCGCCCGCCCCCGCACCAGCGGCTTCTTCATACTCATCCTCGTCTACTGGGCCTATTCCCTAGGAAATTCAATGATAAAAAAAAATCATTTATCATCCTATTTTCCAGGCTTTTTACACTTTTTAATATGAAAATTAAATAAAAATAAACACTGTACATTACTTTATTTCTTTAAATATTAATCAAAAACCCTTTAAAGTTACCTGCCCTATAAAAAACTGTTAAATTAAACAAATTTAAACGGGGATTAACGCAAACTAATTAGTAAAAAAGGTATCATATTCATCAGTCCACCCGTGACCACGGCCGTTGTAACTTGGTCGAAACGTCGGGTATAAAGAAGGTATGATACCTTTTTTACTAATTAGTTTGCGTTAATCCCCGTTTAAATTTGTTTAATTGTGGAACGCGAAAGTTTAAAAAACTGTTGTTATTTAACTAGAAATTATTAAAAAGTTGAAAAAATGTTACACTATTATAAAAATATTAAGTGCTCTAATGCACAAAAAGAAAGCACTATACTCTAGCACCAACCTCCAAGTCACCGAGAGCAAAGTGAGCGAGCGCGTCGCACGGGGGCTCCAATTCACCATCTAGCGTGAGTGAGCTGAGCGACCACATGCGCACTGACTTATCGTTTGAACCTAAGACAATATTTTAAAGTGATAATGATATGACAATTCATAATATTCCCTAGGAAAAACCAAAATTTGGTCTGAATATAGAAATCTTATAGTGCATCAAGCCACGTTGAAAGTGGAGGTAAGAATCGGGGCAGTGTGTGTATGTGGTATGCATCTCCTAAATTTACTAAGGCTAGTTCACCACCTAAGCTTAAAGGCCTTAAGATTCGATGATGTTGTCAAAGTATTTTGTAATCACAAGTAGCCAATAACTGAGAATCTGCCGGATGCCTGACCGGTGAGCATGTAGCGCTGGTCGGCGGCGAGCGCGAGACAGGTGAGGTAGCGCGCGTGGCCGTGCAGCACGTGCAGACACGTCCCGCCGGCGGGGTGCGGCCGCCAAAGCCGCGCTGTGCGGTCCAGCGCCGCCGACGCCAGCAGCGCGCCCGCCCAGCGCAGCGCCGTCACCGTGTCCGCGTGCCCCTCCAGCGCGCCCGCCGCGCGCAGCGCCCAGCGACCGCCCTCTGCGAACACTCTGTTATATAATTCTCATTAAGTTGTATGAGGCCCAGACGGAATTCCTCGTATTTATATATATATACGAGGAATTATATATGTCGGCGCGCAGCCCGCAGCCGAGTTACCTTGCCTTGTATTTAATTGTCATAGTTCTCCGTACAGTTTGTTTACGTTAGCGAGCTTATCGCTATGGAGTGTTGAGACGCTACAAAGCTCTCATTGTTTAATGAAATGCGTACCATGGGAAAGACGGCGACATGATCACATGCCGCCGGACGGTGTCGTGAGCCCGCTCAGTGAGAGATTGTTTTTGTTACAATATTTAGAGGAACCCAGATCTCCGCACTTGAATTCCGGACACGGTGGTGACTGAACGCGGCTCACGAATTCGTCATTCGCTCCCACTTGTATTTTATTCGTGTAAGATTCAGATCTTGTTTGTGTTTAGTGCGAACACAAGTAATAATTAGTTCGTATGAACAATTGTACTATAATAGAATAAATAACAATGGACCCCCCTGATGCCGTCCTAGAGCCCGGCCGCTCCGACATATATATATACTCTCAATTAAAAAAAAACATTATTAGGTACAATACATGTACTACAATATTAATAAAAACTATATAAATATACATAATAATACTACATAATTATGTGCCTGCTGGAAAACACAGCATCGCATTATGAAGAAGCAGTGTGCACTCACCTTTTAGGTTTACTTACTACTGTTGCAGGCTCCCGAAGTTAAATAATAACACAACTGGTTAATGTATCGGAGTATAATTTCTGACTAGTTTTAATATGTAAAAATACAAGTATATATATTTGTTCGGGTTACCCCGAAACTACTGATAAATGATACTGCTTGGTAGTGATAGAAAATAGTATAATAAAGGAATTTAGAAACAAATTAACAATGATAAGTCTAAAATGATAAATGATAGTGAGTAAGCGCGGCGCTCTTGATGGCTAATTGCGAACTGAAGTTGTGAAATATATAAAATTATAATGCGCGTTAATGAGGTCAATTCAAAACTGTCGAATTATCATTATTAAAATATAATGTACGTTGCATGCTCGTACATCTTCCCGGGGGAGAGAATGAGGATTAGTCTGATGAGGGATGATAAAAACATCTTATTGAATAAGTACAAAGTGAAGGGCATTGTTTATAAAACTAACATGCACAAAATGATTTGATTAGCTTCATGATTTATAATCTATGTGAAATAATGACAACTTTATGTTATAATAGTTCTAAACATTAGAGTTTGAAATAGAAAACACCGATCGAAGCACAGGCGAGGTGCTTTTATTGAATTTAGTCAGTCGCGCACTTTGCTTCGAAAGCTCATTTAATTCAAACATGTTACACTTATTGCCCATTTCACTCTCACTACACTGATTTCTGATGCTGGGACGAGGGGCTGCATATATAGGCTCGGGCCCAGCCGATGACGTCGCCGCCGCTGTGCTGGCCGTAGAAAACGCGGGAGCGAGCTGCGCCGGCACGGCTGCGGCCTGCGCGGCCGCAGCCTCCTGCGCACGCCCACGCGTGCAGCGCCGCCACGCCAGCGCGGCTGCGCCTACTGCAACCACCGTGAACATTACGTAGATTGCAGCATAATGGTGGATATCATGATAAGACACCTTTCCTGATAAGGGCTCATTCTGCTTCATGAGATCTATTTGTTGCTTGATCTTAAGTAACTGATCATAGTTTAAATTGTCAGAGTCATTATCCGGTATGGGTAGCTCGGGTAAAGATATGTTTATGATATGATTAACAGGTGAGATCTCTGGAGCTTCGATAACAGAACTTATACTTAATTTATTCACTTGTTGACTATGTGAATAAACTAAGAAATCAGCTGACTTGATAACGCAGCCTTGATCTACTGTAAATAGGCCAGCTCGGGTTATTTGCACTGCGGTAATTTGATCCCCGCAGAGTAGCTTCAATTGACACCGGTCACAACACGAATAAAAATAAGTATTTATTCTATTCAATGCTTTCCACTTGTTGTCGCACTCGTTTGATACAGTTTTACATAATCTTGATTTTGTTTGAATTTCACATAGACTTTCGTCATCTTTAATCTTATATATCGGCTTATTGAGATAGCATAATATTACCTTAGGGTCTCTTTGTAAAAAAGAGTCTAAATTCTTTTCTGTAAAAGGTATGTAAGCATCCTTCTTTATATTGATTGCGACGAAGTCTGCAATGGGGACTACGCTTGTTTGCTGGTTGTTGCTCTTAATGTTAGGAATTGGAATTAAATTCAAAATCTCGAACATGTCTCTTGTAATCAGTGGGATTTTGATTTCGAATATTACGTATTTGCCGGTCACACGTGTTCTTATTTTTAGTAAATGATAAATTTCATACATTGCGTAATTGTCAACAGGCAGTGCTAAGTCTTTTGGGAGCTGACTGGCAATGATGTTTAACTCATCCTTCAACTGTTTAGGTGTTAACAAATGGAAGTTCAGTTTTCCATACATGTTGCTGATAGCGTCCAATATTGTTTGTTGGACAGTTTTAAGACTTGATAAGACATTGTTTGCCATAATTGCTGTACTGATAAACTCGTTGGTGAGGGATGTATTCTGTAATTCTAGTTTCAATTGGTTCACTTTCTTCTCTAAGACATTTATTTTGTTGTTCACAATTTTATGATGTTTGTTAAATACTTCTCCGGTACGATTTAGGAGGTTAAATTCAGCTTCCACTACGGATGTCTGATTACGCCAAAGAGATGCCAGGTGTTTCTGATTGTCTTTGATTAGTTGTATGTCTTGTTCATACTTCTCAGCAAAATGCGAATCCTGGACTCCGAATAAGCTATTGGCGATGTTACCGACCCCGTCGATCAACCCGCGCCGCCGCCGCCGCCGACGCGTGCCCGTCTGCGGATCCGCTTTTATCGATAAAATATTGTTATAATATTGTAGTTCTGAGTATTCGTGCCGTAACTGCAATACGATACCGTCGCAATGTGATATTTCTTTTATATTTAAACATAAATGATCTAAATAATTGATATATTTGAATAGCGCTGTATTACCTTCTTGATAAGGATTCGTATCATGGTAGACAACGAGGCGCCACACGTCTCGTATTAAGTGCATGTTTGTCACTGTGTCGAAATACATAGTAGTGTTTTGTAGTGGAGTTATAATTATATGCGCATTGTGTTGTACTGATAAGCGTCATAATAAATAATAACAATGTTATAGCCATAGAAGTAAAGGAATAAGGCTTTCTTTTTTTTGATGAAGAACTTGAGCGGCTATTTTCTTCTTTACTTTCTACCCCTGCTGGTATAGCGTCTTGCTGTTGGATTATGGGTTCTTGATTAAAGACTGGTAAGACGGAAACTTTTACAACTGGTCGCTTTAAGATACCACTTTTGGTTTTCAATGTTACCACTCTGACGTAGCCGTCGTTTCCAGGGTGTAACTGTATGACACGACCTAGAGCCCATTTCCCGGGTGGGAGGTTTTCTTCCCTAATAATTACGACGTCATTTAGTTGGGCTTGCTTGGCGTTGCGGCTGTCTCCATTTGCTTCTTGATGCAAGTTGAGTGAGATACTCGTTACGCCATCGGTCCCAAACATCTTTGAGTATAGCTTGAGTTAAGGTCCATCTTGTTCTTAGATCCTTCTCTGTTTCATAGACGTTTAGGGTAGGGCCGCTTGTTAGAAAGTGTGATGGCGTTAAGGCATCCAAGTCGTTCGGATCTTCGGTTAAAGGGCATAACGGCCTTGAATTTAGGCACCCCTCTATTTGTGCAAGAAGGGTGCTGTATTCTTCGAAAGTAAGCCGCTGCTCCCCGATGACCCGTTTTAAATGGTATTTGAGACTTTTCACGGCTGCTTCCCACAGACCGCCTGCTGATGGCCATGCAGGAGCATTAAAATGCCACTCTACTCCCATGTTTCTTACCTCATTCATGAAATCTATGTTGCACATCTTTTCTAAATGTTCATATTCTTTCTTTAAGACGTTGTTAGCACCTATAAAATTGGTACCCTGATCGCTATATATGTGTCCTGGAACTCCTCTTCTTGCTGCCATGCGGCGCAGCGCGGCAAGGAATGCAGAAGCTGTTAAATCCGAGACGAGTTCCAAATGTATAGCTTTCGTGGACATGCAGACAAATACTGCCACATATCCTTTGGTGGTCTTGATTCCTCGACCCTTGTTGGCTTTAATCAAGACATGACGTGATGATTAGATCGTGATGGTGGCAAATCACCCATAATCTGACTGGTTTGATCTGGGTTATGCTTTCTACATGTAACACAACGGCGCAGTCGATTTTTGGTGGCCTTGATGCCTCCAATCAGCCAATACTTGCGCCTCATAAAGGCCGTTGTTAATCGTGCTCCGCCATGATACGTAGCCTGGTGCGCTTCATCTATGATGAGATCTGCCAGCCGCGTGTGGTTTGGTATGATAGTGGGGTGCTTAGCATCGGGGTCTATGTTGGCGTGTCTTAACCTTCCCGCGATGCGCAATACTCCGGTCTCATCTAAGATAGGATTGAATTCGAATAATTTACTTTTACAGCTAACGACTTTCTGTTGTTTTATCTTAATTATTTCTTCTCCGAACTCTTCTAATTGTACTTGCTTGATTATTCTAGTTCTTGCTTCACGTAATTCATCTAAAGTTAAATATTGTAGTTTATGTTTTTTATAAATAAATCTAAGTATCCAGCTTAAAACTCGTGTAGCCTTTGACAGGGAACTGAATTTTGTTAAAAGTTGGTTTATTAGGTCATTCTTGCATGGTAATTGAGTCATGTTTACTAATTTTATTTTTCTTTCTTCTTGGTTTGTTGAGTAATTGCTTGTAGTTTCATTATTCCTTTGATATGTTGTTAACCAGTTGGGCCCCTTCCACCAGATGGCGTGGTCTTTGAGTTGGGAAGCTGTAAGGCCCCTGCTAGCACTGTCGGCGGGGTTTGAGTTAGACTTAACGTAGTGCCAGCAGGTGGACGGTAAGACTGTGATAACTTGCTTTACTCTATTAGCCACGAAAGGCTTCCATCGCTCTGGGTCACCCTGTAGCCAGCCCAATACCACCATTGAGTCGCACCAACCGTACATCTTTATATTGTAATCTTTGAGGCAAAACTTGATTTTCGCCATTAACTTAGATAACAACAAGGCGCCACTCAGCTCTAGACGAGGAAGTGACGTGTTTTTGTTAAGGGGAACCAACTTCGCTTTTCCCGCAACTATAGTTACAGTTGTTACATTGCATCGGTTAATTATGCAGTATACGACGCATGCATACGCCTTATTACTAGCATCACAGAACCCGTGAAGTTCAATAGTGTCGTTTTCTGTGACTCCTAACCATCTTGGCACATGATAGTCTCTGATCAACTCTATATCCGCACTGACTTTCTCCATTCTTTTTGTATTTCGTCTGGTACAATCTCATCCCATTGTATATTTGTTTTCCAAATGTCTTGAAATATGATCTTAAGTTTGGTAGTCAATGGGGTAAGCCATCCTAATGGATCAAAGAGCTTTGAGATGTCAGATAAGAGTGATCTCTTGGTACATTAATTAAATGGAACATATGGTTTTGGTTTGAATGTAAAACAATCAGATCGCGGATTCCATCCTATACCTAAAGTTTTTATTGATTCTAACTGCTTGAAATCGAAAATTATCTCATTGTTTTGATCGCCTTCCACTAACTCCGGCAAGTTAGATTTCCATTTTCGTAGGTTGAATCCGCCCTGTTTTAAAAGATCTATTAAGTCTGTTTTCAGTTTCTTTGCCATTTCCTTGTGATGGGATCCGTGAATGACGTCATCCATGTAACATGACTCCTCCAGGACTCTTGGAGCTGTGCTGTCTTGATATTTTCCCCTTTCATCGCGTGCTAGTTGCTTGATAGTCATCATCGCGAGAAAAGGGGCCGCTTTTGTTCCAAATGTTACAGTAGTCAATAGATAGGTCATTAACTTTTGTGACTCGTGATCCCGCCAGACAATTTTTTGCAAATTTTGATCTTTTGTATTTAGTCTAATTTGTAAAAACATTTTCTCAATGTCGGCTGTAAATGCATACCTGTACTGTCTCCACTTGATTAGGAGACATTGAAGGTCTTGCTGAAGGTTGGGCCCCCTGCACATTACGTCATTTAAACTATAGCCCGTCGTAGTCTTTGATGACGCGTTGAATACTACTCGTAATTTTGTAGTAGTAGATTCCTGGCGAGTGACGCAATGGTGAGGCAAATAACAATCGGGTGTTGCGTAACAACTGTCTGTCGCTGGCGTCATATGACCGAGTGAAATTAATTCATTGATAAATGTTTTGTAACCGTTTGCCGTTGATGTTTGTTTCTTGAATGTTTTTTCTAATTTATGAAACTGAGCGATGGCTTTATGCTTAGACTGTCCCAAATTTTCTTGATAATTTGATTTTAATGGCAGTCTAACCTCGTATCTACCATCCTCCCTTCTGACTGTAGTTTTTTGATAGTAGTCCATGCACTTCTGATCTTCGGTGGATAAATCAGCTGTTTCGGAAATATCTTCAAGTTCCCAAAATTTTTGTATGTCCTCCATATTATGCATAACGACGTTACATTGGAACGTTTTAGTGTTGCCACTCAATATCCAACCTAGCTGGGTCTGTTGAGCTGTCGTTAAGGTTGAATTTGATCTACATAACCCATCTAGTAATATGATGGAATACACATCGGCGCCCAATAACAGATCTACTGGGCGACTAAGATAAAATTCAGGATCTGCTAATCTGATGTTGTTTAAAAATACCCAGTCAGGCCTTGACATAGTGACGCTTGGTAAATTTTTTATCAACTGATTCATAATTAGAGTTTCTGTTTTAAAACTAAAGTCGTTAACAAGTGAATAGACTTTGATATGGATCATCCCTTTGCTATTACTCTCCTTATCCCCTACTCCTGATATGACACCTCTACATTTTGTTCGCGGTATCCTTAACACCTGTGCTGCGTGTTCCGTGATCAAAGAGGTCTACGAACCCTGATCTAAAAGGGCTCGCATCGTGTATTGTAGACCATCAGCGCCTTGCACGTTGATCATCGCCGTTGGTAACAACACCTCGATTGGTTCGCTGGAGTGGCGCACGTGTGAACTACTTCTTGTAATTTTGCCTGCGTTCGCACTTGGGTTGCTTGCTCCCCCCGCCCGCACACTGCCGCCCGCGCTCGCCATTTCTGTCTGTTGATGACCTGATTGCGTAAACGCGTCGTGTAAAAGACTATTATGACGTTTATTGCATTCGCGACAACGTTTTTCTGAAATGCAATCTTTATCTTGATGATTGTACAGACAGTTTGAGCAGATATTAAGTTTAGCTACTGCCTTTTGCCTTTGATATGGAGACATGTCTAAGAAATTTTGACAGTAATAAATACCATGGTCATTGCTGTTGCACAATGAACTTGTAACGAGTTGCAACGATTCCTACAGGAATCAAATATTTCATACGACGTCGCTCAACAAGGCATCAAGTTTACTTTCGCCCCTCCATACTCTCCTCACTTCAACGGCATAGCTGAAGCCGCCGTCCGTTCAACTAAGCATCACTTGAAACGGTTACTACAGTTAACGAATTTTACATATGAGGAACTCATTACATGTTTGGCTCAAATAGAAGCTGTATTAAACTCACGTCCTATCACCCCACTTTCCTCTGATCCTCTAGACTTGACAGCCCTCACGCCTTCTCACTTTTTGATTGGACGCTCGCTTACCTCTGTTCCGCATCCGCAGGTACTTGACATCAACATCAGCAGACTCCAGCGCTACCAGAGAGTACAACACATAAAGCAACATTTTTGGCAACGCTTCCAAATCGAGTATGTCTCTCTGCTCCAGCAAAAAACGAAATGGAGTACTTCCGTAGAGCAACTGGCAGTCGGAACACTCGTCCTAATCAAGGAGAAAGGGCAGCCGCCGTTGCTCTGGCCTTTGGGGCGAGTCACCAAGGTTTTCCCAGGCAGCGACGGGACTACGCGCGTGGCCGAGCTGAAGACCAAGAGGGGGACACTGCTTCGGGCTTTTAATAATATTTGTCCTCTTCCTCTCAGTTGAATCCTTCAAGCTGGGGCGGGAGGATGTTCGCGCATCATCGAGACCGCTCGGGCGCCGCCGCCGCCGGGGGTTCCCGTGCGAACTTCGGACGATTGCCGGAGGCGCCGGGCGCCACACTTCACACCAGCAGAGACACTTCGCCACGGATCACGGACGACACCAGACGCGCGCGCGACATTATAATAATACAATATACCAGTATATATACAGTCAACTTCTCTCTCTCATTTAAAGTCCTTTAGTTAGGACCCTAACACTGGTTTAAAATGTCCCAACACACATTGTAATTATCGGAACTCACTTTTAAATGCATAATTAATTTTTCGGCCTCTCCTCTAACCTTTGACTAAAGATACTGCATTTTTTGCGCAAGAGACATTGAATTGTTACTGTGAATGGTTTCAGTAAATAAATCTTTAAAGGAAACCCAGTTGTTGTAGTTTCCACTAAACGTTGGTATTTCCATCTGTGGAATGCATTTTTCTATGTGTGAAACCGACCACATTTTCTTATTAATTGCTTTCTTAATGCTACAGTATTCCTTTTCGGACGTAGCAAACACCTCCTCGTACTCCTTGTTTGAGCCGTTGAGCTCGCTGTCCAATTCCCAATGCAAACCATCGATCACCGCCCAACGAGTCTGGAGCGTGCGTAATACATCCTCTAATTCCCACTTTTCAGATATTAAATCTAAATCTAAATTTATGATAGAATGTTGAAATGCTTTGAAATTACTTTGCTGTTTTCTCAGCATCTCTTCGGTTTTGCTGGCCGTTCCTCTTGTTGACGGCGAAGGGTGACGGGAGTCAGTGGACTGCCCCGCGAAAGTTGGTGGTTTCAAAACGGGGGTCCGAGGTCTATCTATTCCAGTCACCTGATAAGTCTGAATATGGCTACGTATTGCGTCATACCTTTCCCTAACCCGCTCATACTCATCACTAGAATAGTAGGAATGAGTTTCTATACCGAATTCTGACAATTTATTATGGTTACTGCTGAATTCATGCCAGTAACCATCTAAAATATCAACCCGACGTTGCAAATATTCGGGTGTCTTTCTCTCCGCTCCGTCTTTCTTGAAGCTGGTGAGAACATGTTCTATCGCCTTTGCAATCTGCTGTTGCGTGGCGAGAATGTCGTCCGCCGTTGACATGATTGACGAAAGTAAAAAGGACAGGTCTTACTTGAGAGATACAGCTGCCCGCGTCCTACTGAATGACGCTGATTACGAGCTGACTAGCCCGCACTGCTGGTAACGCTGGAACCTTGTTGCTCCCGAGCTGATGTAATGCCCACTTGATAGCACAGCACCGTGATGTCGACGTGTCTACTTGATTGCACAGTTGACGCCACGTGTAGCACAGCACTATGTCCAATAGGTTGCTGCGCGAGACAACTGACACGAAAGCAGTTCACTGAACCCGAAACGCGTCGAAATCCCGCTAAAACCGTAGGCTCGAAGGACCAATGTTCGGGTTAGCCCCGAAACTACTGATAAATGATACTGCTTGGTAGTGATAGAAAATAGTATAATAAATGAATTTAGAAACAAATTAACAATGATAAGTCTAAAATGATAAATGATAGTGAGTAAGCGCGGCGCTCTTGATGGCTAATTGCGAATTGAAGTTGTGAAATATATAAAATTATAATCCGCGTTAATGAGGTCAATTCAAAACTGTCGAATTATCATTATTAAAATATAATGTACGTTGCATGCTCGTACAATATTAATCTATAAACAAAGAAATTGGCGGGGGAGATTAGTTGGTTGTAGAAAGTCACGAAACAGGAACTAATGAGTTTTGCTTAATTTACATAAAATGTCTCTATATTAAATCACGTTATTAATTATCTCTATTAAATATCACGAACATTACGTGCTATGAATATTGTGCTGACGGCACAACTACCGTGTGTAACTAGGTCTTAGTCTTGCCCAAAGATCTTGATGTTGTCTATGATCTGTCACCGCAAGGCGGGAACCGGCCTGTCAGTGTCATTGCGTGTGTTACTCGCTACCGCGATACATTTATTTGAATGTGAAAAAGTGTGGGTGCATTTGTGAGTTTAAAACCATGAATAGTGACGCGGAAGTCGCCGCGAACGATTTGGATAGTAATCCTAACGCTCCGGCTCCAAATGAAGAAGATTCGAACTCTGGTTCGTCAACTTCATCCTCATCGCGATCGGAGAGTGCCAGGCCTCCATTTAAAAGGAAGGCCCCTAAGGAGGATCCGCGCATTGAGGCTCTCATGAATCAGGTAGGATTTCTTTCCAACTTATATATGCAGATCCTCCGCACCTCACAACATAACAATGATACCACAGTCAGTGTATCAACGCCAAACGAGCCCTTTTTAGCAGTTCCTAAGCAACATAACTCGTCAATACTCGATCTAGGACAGATTACTACTAACATTGACGAAACCAAGCTCATTAAGCCTGCCCTTCCGGAGAGGGTAATTAAAGTAAAATCCCTACAACATTTTGGATTACCTACTTGGCAAAATGTTCGATACTCTAAGGCTCTGCAGTCTTTTGCGGCCACTCCTGGCTTTACTGAATTAAGGGTGAATGATGAGTTATGTCAACTTAGCAAATCAAAAGATTATTTAGCGAGAACTGAATATATTATGGCAGCACTAACAAATGCCATGTTTGAGAGTAACGATCTATTCCGTGCTGGTTTACCATCAGTAGTAGACTGGGCTTTTAATTCTCCGGAGGAATTAAAAACAACAGCACTTGTAGATAAAATGAGTGCTGCCGTTGGAACAAGATCACCATTTTATAAAAATACTGAGAATATTTTACAGGTGTTATGTGGTAAGAGGTCTGAATCCATTGAAACCAGAAGAGAAAGGCTCATAAAAGAAATACCTAATAAGTGCATTCAGTTGGCTCTCAGAAATATTCCTCCCTCAGTAACATTTTTATTTGATCAGTCTCGACTTAATGCTTTAATTCAAAACTTTGGTGGTCTTCAACAATGGATTCATTCAATAGGAATTAAAGAATTCAAAAACCCAGGTACGTCTCTTAAGAGAAAAGGACCAGATCCTCCTTCGTATCCTAGTACTAGCTCAGCCCCAAAAAAGTTTAAAAATGAAATTCCTCGGAGGAACTTTCATCAGAACAACAATTTTAAAACCAGGGGTAAAGGTAAAGGAGTAGGTCTTCCTTTCGCCCCTCTGACAATATACAACAATATATATACAATATAAGCAATGACTCCCAGCGGGGGTTCAAGGGAGGACAATTACGGGATTTCAGAAAGGAATGGGAGGAACTAGATGCAACTCCCTTTATACTAAAGACAATAGCAGGGTCTCGGATACCTTTTGCTCAAAGACCTCCCTTGATGTACCCCTCACCAACAGTAGCTCGGAACTACAGTACAACACTTTCAGTTCAAATGACCTCACAAATCGAGGAACTGAAAGACTTGGAATTTTGGAAAGGCCAACTTCTTTGACACCCGGTTTCTTTTCACGAATGTTTCTCGTGAAAAAGAGCGATGGTGGCGTCAGACCTATTTTCGACCTTCGGGAGTTGAACAAATTTGTGATTACAAAACATTTTCGCCTTATAAGCCATGCCACAGTTCCAGAGTTTCTCCAACCAGGTGACTGGTTGACAAAATCGATATTTCTCAGGCCTATTTCCATTTGCCTATAGCACTATCCCACAGACCTTTTTTGAGACTCTTTTACAAGGAAGAAATGCTTCAAATGACCTCACTTCCATTTGGCCTATCATCCGCCCCGAGACTTTTCTCTGCACTAACTTGCTGGGTTGCGGAGACTCTTCGCAAGAGAGGGATGCGAGTCCTGGTTTATCTGGACGATTTTCTGCTGGTCAACCAGGACTCCACCAAGTTGAAGTCTCAGGCCTCGGAGGCTATGACGATCTTGGAAACCCTCGGATGGCATGTAAACCAAAAAAAATCAATAATATGCCCAACAAAGTCAGTAGACTTTGTTGGGCATCAATTGGAATACGGAGAGAAATGTGATGTCTTTACCTCCCAAAAAGCAGGTAAAAATTTTTGGTGTCCTGAAAAGGATTTTAGCCACAGGCGATTGCAATCTTCGGCAACTACAGTGCCTACTGGGGCAACTAAATTTTGCTTGTTTTGTGATACCGCGAGGGCGACTTCATTGTCGCCACTTGCAAATCACTCTAAGGCAGTTTCCTCGAAATCAGGCAAGGACAAAAATATCTATCCCTCAGAGGGCAGTAAGAGATCTGGAATGGTGGCTCGGAGCCCTTTCCTTGACAGCGCCGATTCACTCGATGAGCATATCTCATTTTCTAACCACAGACGCCTCGGACATCGGGTGGGGCGCCGTACTAGACAAGAAGACCATGTCAGGGTCATGGGCTCCTCATCAGAAACCTTGGCATTGCAACAAAAAAGAGATGTTTGCTGTGTTATCTGCTATAAGGGATCAGGCAGAAAGTCTCAGGGACTCTCATGTACTTTTACAGACAGACAACAAAACTGTCATGGCATACATCCGCAAAGAAGGAGGCACTCGGTCCATAGGACTACTATCTCTGACGTTTCATCTTCTCAAGCTGCTAGACAGGTGGAACATCATTCTTTCTGCCCAATATCTACCCGGCAGATACAATGCCATAGCAGACCGTCTGTCGCGGAGACGTCCGGTACCAGAATGGCACTTATTACCAAAAGCAACCGCGGAGGTTTGCAGACATTGGGGCAGGCCCGACATAGACCTTTTTGCTTCAAAAAGGTCCGCTATAGTACCAGACTATGTAACAATAGATTCACGAGACAATTCCGCAAGATTCGTAGACGCCTTTTCAAGAGATTGGAATTATCAACTGGGATGGATATTTCCCCCGCCAAATCTAATTCCAAGAGTGCTCTCGCACCTAAACAGGGCGAAGGGAACATACTTGTTGGTAACACCGGATTGGGAACAACCATTTTGGAAAGCGGATCTTTAGGCGCGCACGCTAGACGATCCAATGATAATAGCCAACTTACCGAGAGTGTTAGTAGACCTAACAACGGGACGTCCACCTCCACAAGTAGACCGGTTAACCCTGAAGATTTGGAAAATTGGCGGTGGAGAGACAAACTAGCAACAGAAGCTCTTTTTCAGCTTGAGACCACAGGGTCCCAAGCTGAAAAAGAGCTTCTTAAACAAAGCTGGCGCCAATCTACCTTAGGCACTTATCAACCAGCGCTAAAAAGATGGATAGCTTGGTGCGAAGCTAAAGCAGCTAATCCTAAGTCACCCAAATCTGAAGAGGTAGCACAATTCCTTGCTGATACTTTTTTTAAAGAAGGTTATGCATATAGCACGATGCTTGTCCAAAAATCAGCAGTTGCAATGTTTTGTGGACAAAACTCTGAAATTTCCTCAAATTTTATGGTGAGACAGGTTTTAAAGGCCATCCACAATTCTAAGCCACCAAATTTTTAAGCACCAGTTTGGGATGTAAGACAGGTAGTAGAATGGCTTAAGCAAGAACCAAAGAATAAATCATTATTTGAAATTGCCAGGAGAACTGCAACAATCTTACTCTTAACATCTGGCCGTAGATTACATGACCTGACTTTGTTAAGGATATCCAAACCGCATTTTAGTGACAATGGGCAAGAGATTATTTTGTGGCCGGTATTTGGAGCAAAAACTGATGATGGATCTAGACGCCAGTCGGGTTGGAAGCTTCTTGTTAATGAAATCAATAATTTATGCCCAGTAACGTGGGTTAGGCTCCTTATTCAAGCAACCGAGAATAGACGGAATAAAAATGATGTGAATCACTTATTCATCGCAATTAGAGGCATCCCCAAACCAGCTTCTAGAACTCTGATAGGAGGTTGGGTGCGCTCAGTACTAAAAGATGCTGGAATAGATGCTTCGCCAGGTTCATGTCGCTCAACAGTAGCATCCTTAGTCTGGCTTGAAAATAGACCGGTGGAGGAAATTTTGGAACGAGGTAACTGGACAGCTGTTCAGACAATGAGAAAGTATTATTGCCGAGAGATAAATAATACACAGGAACGCGATAATGAGAACAATTTATTTAATAATTTTCAATCTATTTAATTATTTTCATATATTAATGTGATTTATGATGATCTCATATTTAATAATATAGTTATTGAACCATACATTTATAACTTTAGTTTGGTTTTAATTAGTGCTACTATTTGTTATGATTATTATTACTTATTATTTCTTTTTTATTGTTTCTGTAACTTAGTTAAAAGTTGCGTTTATTATATAAACGGCATGACAGATCATGCTCATAAGATTAAAATAAATTGCTGGAGGTTCATAGCAATCTTTATTTTATTGTCGTTTAGCCTAGTACCTAGACCTAATCCATATAATAATATGTACACTAACTACTACAATTCCATTATTATTATTATATTTTCAACGCTGCGTGTGTCTTTGTTGTAGTCACCAGCAGATATCAAACACATCTTCATAATGCGATGCTGTGTTTTCCAACAGGCACATATTATAAACGTTTTACACAACAATAAAACGGTTATTATGTGCCGAAAGAAAACACAGCATCGCAGGAAGGCTCTTCCTGGTGAAGACTCTAATGACACTGACAGGCCGGTTCCCGCCTTGCGGTGACAGATCATAGACAACATCAAGATCTATGGGCAAGACTAAGACCTAGTTACACACGGTAGTAAGTGAACCTAAAAGGTGAGTGCACACTGCTTCTTCATAATGCGATGCTCTGTTTTCTTTCGACACATAATAACCGTTTTATTGTTGTGTAAAACGTTTATAATATGAACATATACAATAATAATAATAAACATGAATATTACAAGTGCCTATCATTGCGATGACTTATGTGACAAAAAGTGAACCTTGACTTTCTTTTTAAAGGATATAATGGACGAACTATCTTGGATGTCCGTAGGAAGCCTGTTCCATAGCTGCGCTGCTTTGACTGCAAATGAATTTAAGAGGAAGTTGGTATTTACTTTAGGAATCTCAAACGTCTTTGTTATACAAGCACGTCTTGAGCGGCAAGGTGGGGGCAGGAGTTGGAAACGGGAACGAAGGTAAGAAGGAGAATTAGGGTCGTTAAGGATGTTATAGAGATTGGAAAGGATGTGCACATTACGGCGATGTCTGATCGGTAGCCAATTTAATTCACTACGAAAGTGAGAAACATGGTCATACTTTCGTAAGCCAAAGATAAAACGTATGGCCAGATTTTGCAGACGTTCTAGTTTCAGCAGTTGCTCCTCAGTCACATCCAAGTAACAGATGTCGGCGTAGTCTAGTATAGGGAGAAGAAGGGATTGCGCGAGCATAATTTTGGTTTGAAAGGGGAGAAAGTATTGAAGTCGCTTGAGGGAGTGGAAACTAAAATGTAGGCGTTTACTAATTTCACTGATGTGAGCTGACCAGCCCCCCGACCGCCTAACCGATCGCTTTGACTACGCGTATTGTTTATGACGTCATCTTGTCGTTTCGTGCCGCCTATGAAAGCAATATCGAAAGCTATAGCCTTTAGCTTCAACGTTTAGCTTTAACGTCATAAACTATACGCGTAGTCAAAGCGATCGGTTAGGCGGTCGGGGGGCAGGACATGTCACAGTCCAACGTCAAACCAAGGTTGGACTCTGTCGGCGTACTTGATGGCGTATTAATGTTTATATATCTTTTTAAATAGCCTTTTGAAGATATTTCTATCTTCAAAAGGCTATTTTAAATAAAAATATTGTGCAAATTAAAATAAATAAAAGTAGTTTAAATCATGACCTTAGAAAAGACAAGATATGATAAGATAAGATAATTTATGGCTATATAAAACTTAGCTTCAATACAAAAACTTAAACTACGTTTGTAATTAATGTTAGGGTATATGTTGGGGCTGTATGTCTCAACTACTGTTGATTAGTTGTGTAGATGTAAAAAAAAAGATGTTTCTTCGATGAGTGGTTTATGGTCACTAAAATCTTACATATGTATTGTGCTCTTAAATAAAGCGCGCGCAGGCGCGTGTGGCCGTGTCAGCACTATGGCTAAGTACTTATAAAATATAATAAATTTACGTGCTCGTACATGCTCCCGACCTAAACAAGAAAAGGAAACACTAATAAAACTGTGTATGTTATAGCTACTGTCTAGTCTATTCTTAATTATTAAACCCCTCATAGGCGAATCCGCGCGATCAACCATCAGGGTTAATTTGTGGTCGACGCTGGTGGTAGCCCTCGCTGTCAGGTTTATGTGTTCAGCTCCTGACGTCTTATTGGGGTCTGCTCTTGTTCGTCGTTTGCATTGAAGACCCTTTATTTTTGTCATTAGGAATGCTCCAATGCTTAACCAATAATGAATCCATACATTATATAGTGGTTGTTGTCATGACTTTCCGCCTTCATGTTCAAAGTGTCTTGTTGCTGTTGAACGGCCCCCAAACAGTTTTTTATGACTCTGAGCTGCTCCACGTAATCTTCGGGCTGGAACGTAAGGTTGCAGTTGCCGATGATGTGGTTAATTCCAGATTCAGGGAGATACATCTTGTCTTGGTTGATTTTCACAGAACTCTGGAGTTTGTAGTGAGCTTGTATGACTATGTTTTCACCTTTTAAGACACAGCCTTCGGCAAGTGTAATGACCCCGTTGAGTCGAAGGGTCATTGCCATAACACCAGCTGGGCAAAATATGCGCACGTGGCATTCTTCACAACACGAGAACAGCCAGCCGTTCCGGCTGTGTAACATGATCCACTCATTCATACAATTAGCGATCGTTGTTTTGCAACTTGATAACTCATTGTTATTAATAAGTTGCGCCTCGCAAATGCTTGTAGTGGTCGTTATGCCATATATTGGGACGTTTAAGTTGCATATTAATTGATGTTCGCTTAATTGTTCACATGCCGTTACGTCATTGTGTGAAAGTAGTATTACTAAATATTTTCTTAGATTTTCGGCAAGATAATTTGAGCTTGGAGTAATTCTTATCACTGTCGTGTTATTTTCTAACTTCGGTAAAGGTATCAAACGATTTAATTCATATTGTTCACTTGAGTTTAATGGAAGTTTCACTTCAAATATCAAGTACTCATCGGTTTGCCTCACGTAAACCCGTGAACGCCTGTACATTTGTTGGATGCATATTTCGTTGTTGATACACGGTAATGAGAGATCACTGGGTACCTGTCTTGAGATAATATTAAGTTGTTGTTGAAATTCGTCAGGCTTCAATAAGTATGAGTCCTTACGTCCATTGCGTACATCTGTGATTAGGTCTATTATTGTTTGTTGTACTCGGTGTAAGTTTGACAGGACTACGCATACTGCGAGTGCCGTAGAAGTTATGTACATCGTATTTTCGGGCTGAGTTATATTTTTTCCTCTGTTTTTTGAAGGTGTTGACTAATGAACTTGAACTGTTTGTTCATCACTTCTTCATTTCCTTTTAACAGGTTGTACTCGCCTTCAATGATTGACGTGTGTTGTTTATACAAAGATAGTAGGTGATTTTCGTTCTCTTGTAGAGTTTGAATGTCCTTGTGGTATTTCTTCGCAAAGCGCTGGTCTAAGACGCCGAAAAGTGTATTAGCTACATAGCCTACTCCATCTATGAGTCTGCGTTTTAGTCGTTTTGCGTGTTCTGACTTCAAATTATTGTTGTTATTAAGCTCTCTAAGTTCATGTTGAAACTGTGCCGCAATCGTGAGATAAGCGGTTTCTTCTTTACACAGTTCATTTAAATGGTTGACATATTCTTCTATCTGAGTCAAACAGCGCCAATAGGTACTCATGTTATAGTATACCACCATCTTCCATTCATCTTATATTTATCTTATGCATGTCCGCGACCTTGTCAAAATAAACAAGCTTTGTTGTCTCGATTTTAGTCCCATTGCAGAATTGTTCGATTGATGACGCTATGCTCGAAGTAATTAATAGAAGAAACATCGTTAAATAAGTTAAAAACGACATTTTACTTCCAACCTTGTTTCTAGCTGGTTTCGTAGCGTTTGAGGGTTTGTTCGGTTGGTTTTTAGTGCCCGCCTTTATGTTAGTCTCGACAGGCAGGAGCGCTAGTTTAGTTATAGAGCGTTTCAACAAGTTATTTTTCGTTTTTACTGTAACAACGCGCACCCGACCATCTGCGCCCGGGTGAGTTTCTGTTATTCTTCCCATTAGCCAACGAGCGGGTGGCATATTGTCATCTTTTACTAATACAATATTATCCACTTCCATATTTTTGTAGAGTGGTGCCATTTTCCACGTATTTGTAATGACTGCAAGTAGTCTAACGGCCACCGTCTCCAAAAATCTTGGTGCATCTTCATTGTTAACTGCCATCTTTTGGTAAAGCTGATGTTATGCTCTTTGGGAGACAGTGGTGGTGCTAGTACTGAACCTCCTACTAAGAAATGTCCCGGTGTCAAGCAGTTCAAATCTTCCAAATCGTCTGTAAGCGCCACTAACGGTCTTGAATTGAGACAAGCTTCAATTTTGGTCAGTAATGTTGAAAACTCTTCAAACGTCGGCTTTTAGGCCCCGATGACTCTTTTGAGATGGTGTTCCATGCTTCTTACGGCGGCTTCCCACAGCCCGCCTACGGATGGCCACGATGGCGCGTTAAGGCGACGCATCGCTAAACTATAAATCTCATACGGAGCGTTTGCACCCCGTACCATAAGAAAAACTGTTTTTTTTCCTTCAAATTAAAACTACCCAACTATTTAAAAAAAATGAACTACAATATTGAAGTGTGTAACTAATCTACTAAGGAAATTTAGATGCTTAAAAGAGGTTACTTTGATATTTTTTTCTCTGTTATAAAAGTTGACAAATCGTGTTTCTGCAACTAACAAAATGAAGTCAATTTAATGAAAAATCATGTCATCAAATATCATTTTCATATGTTTTGTAATTGTTGGGAAAAATCAAAATCCCCGCCACCTAAATTTCCAATGCGTCGTCTTAAAGTGCCACGTGATACCTAGCTCCGTCATGATGTTTATTACCTTGTTGTTAATGTAGTGCTGTAGAGCTTCCTTGTGTTCCTTAACCAAAATCTTAGCGGCTCCCACAAAGTTAGTGGCGTTGTCACTGTACATGTGACTCGGCGTCCCTCTGCGGCCACAAAGACGTCTCAAGGCCACTAGGAAAGTCGCTGTACTCAGATCGGAAACTAATTCCAAGTGTATGGCCTCTGTGCATAGGCACACGAAAATAGCGAAATACCCAACTGTGGTTTTGATACCTCTTCCTTTGTTCACCTTTACTTCCACTTGCCTGGTAAAATCTACCCCTGTGTGGGTAAAGGGTCGTACTGTAGCAGTTGTTTTTTAACGGTTCTCATCCCACCAATTATCCAATACTTGTTGCGCAGGTGGGATAGAGTTAATCTAGCGCCACCATGTACCGTCTGTTGATGAGCTTGATTAATCAATAGTTCCGTTATCTTGTGATTGTTTGGCAGTATGGTCGGATGTTTATTGTTTTTGTTTAAGTTGGACTCTGTTAATCGCCCTCCAACCCTCAAGATGCCTTGTGAATCAATGACCGGGTTTAAGTTCAAAATGTTACTCGTTGATCGTAATTTCTTGTTATTGTGTAACCTTTTGTTGTCATATTGATGACAACAAAAAATTGTCGCTCTAGACCGTTTTAATAATTGCATTGTGCGCACTGTCCAATTCAGCGAATGATAAATGCAAGAATAGCCGGTCACTGACCTTATTACGGCTATTGTTTACAAAGCGCATAATCCAAGCATATACTCTTATCACTCGTACTATAGAGTTATGTTTTTGTAGAAGTTCTGTGATAAACAGCGGCCCTTTCTGTATGGCAAAAACTTTCTTCTGTTTCTTCTCTTCCTCGATGGTAGTAAAATGAGTTTGTTCAGCTGTATTTTTGTTTCTATGCCAAGTAGGGCCGTCCCACCATAAACATTGTTTAATTAGTTGAGGTGGCGATAATCATCTGCTTGCACAATCGGCTGGATTGTCGTCTGTTTTGACGTAGTTCCAACATGTTGGTGGCATGTTATCCTTTATCAATCTGACTCGGTTTGCCACAAATGCTTTCCAACGGCTTGTGTCGCCGTTTATCCGCCCATGTACAACCATCGAATCTGTCCACCCATATGTATGTCTGTACGTTAATTGACTGTATGACTTTTTCCATTAGTTTCGATAACAACAATGCCGCGCAAAGTTCGAGTCTTGGTAGCGACATTGTTTTCTTTATTGGAACGAGTTTTGTCTTCCCCGCCACTAGTTTTACTTTTGGTTGGTTATTGTAATCAAGTGATTTACAATAAATAACACAACCGTAGGCCTTTTCTGAGGCATCGCTGAATCCGTGCAGTTCAAAGGGGGTTTGTGTGTTACCTATCCATCGCGTTACCTTTATGTAACTCATGACGAAACTGTTTCCATTGTTATGCGACATTTTCAGGCAGCGGTTCGTCCCAACTAATTCGAGACGCCCACGTATCTTGAAATATGATTGTAGCTTTGATTGTTATCGGTGCCAACCAACCTAAGGGGTCGTATATTTTTGACATGTCTGATAGTAATGTGCGCTTGGTTGTGACGTTACTATCGTTTTCGTCTGTGATTATTTGTTTAAAGGTGAACTGATCGGTGCATGGGTTCCATGTGATATCGAGTGTCTTGTTGGATTCCGCATGTTTAAAATCCAACATGTTTTAACTGATCATGTCTTGAGACAAGTTTTCAAGTAATCTGGAATCGTTGCTTGCCCACTTGCGAAGGTTGAACCCGCCGCCTCGCAGCATGGTAATCAGTTCCTGTTGTGCTGCTTGTGCTTCAACTAGGCTGCTACTTCCACCAAGCAGATCGTCTACGTAAAACTGCTGACTCAGCATTTTAGCAGCCAATGGGTACCAACTGCCATCATCTTCCACCAGTTGCTTTATTGTTCGCATAGTTGAAATTGGGGCAGCTTGCCATATGTAACAGTGCGCAGCTTATATTCCTCAAGGCTTTCATGATTACTGTTTCGCCAGACAATTTTTTGAAGGTGTTGGTCTGCCTCCTAGATAAGTATTTGTCTGTAGAATTTTTCTATGTCTGCTGTATAGACATGGCCAAGATGGCCGCGACAGTTGAGTGGTTAACAATGATGATTCAGTCGATAGCTTGATTGATGTATTTTTTACAATTCAGTTTACTCGATCATAGAAAAACATGTCCCAAGGCTGTCAGTTCATTCATATAAATACCCTATTTGATACTCGAAAAACCTTATAAAGCTAATAAAAGAGAAAGATAAATTGCGTAAGAAAGTGAAACTGTATAGCAAGCCTGTTGATAAGTTTGACAACAGTGAAGCCAGATCTAGGTGTCATTTATTAATTACTAGCTGACCCGGCGGACTTCGTACCACCTTGACAGTTTCAATGACAACAAAACAAACAAATCGTATTTCTATTTATTTATCATTATCAGAGTTTCTCTACTATATTATGCATGTATTTATACATATAAACCTTCCGCTTGAATCACTCTATCTATTAAAAAAACCGCATCAAAATCCGTTGCGTAGTTTTAAAGATCTAAACATACATACATACATACATAGGGACAGACAGACAGCGGGAAGCGACTTTGTTTTATAATATGTAGTGATGATGAAGAAATGTTACTCTAACTATTTAAGTAAAACTGAGGAATCTATCATGAAGAAAAATATGAAAGCTTTTTGGAGCTATATAAAAAACAAACGAAAAAGTTTCAAGTCAATTCCTAGTGAAATGTATGTAAAAAATATTAGGTTTGATACTCTTTTGTCAATTTGCAATTCTTTTGATAAGCATTTCTCATCCGTCAAGAAAAGGCATTAAAAAACTTGGATACAAGGAAAGGATAGTCTTGATAGGATACCTTCGTTATTTCTTCGAAACTGTGCTTATAGCCTATCTTATCTATATAAATAAAAATGAATCACTGAAATGTATGTACGCGTGTTAGGTTTGTAGCAAATTTAGACTTGTGGCTGATAGAGGAAAGTGGCTTTTATAAGTAAAAAAAAAAAATATACAGTTCAAAAATAGTGTACCTACAGAAGTTTAAAAATAAGTTATAAGTTAACAATGATTTTCTTAAATAGGTAAATTAATATAAATAATATTTCGGAAATAATGTTTGTATATTGACAACTACGGTGGCGCTCCCTGTGTGGTGCCGGGGATAAAGAATTGCACCACCCCATCTCTTCCCGTGGGTGTCGTAAAAGCCGACTAAGGGACCATTCCAGAGGATGGGCAGCAGCATCTCTCTGAGGTTACCCTCAACCTACTGCGATCGCCAACCCGCCTGCCAAGCGTGGCGATTACGGCAAATACCCCTCATACCCTTGGGGGAGGCCTTTGTCCAGCAGTGGACGTCTTTTGGCTGAGATGATGATGATGAACTACGGTAGTCAGAAGTGGGGCGCTAGTGAACCGACCGCCATCTTTGTTCTTCCACGGGCAGTGCAGCGCGGGAAGGATTCATTGTATCGGTGGCAATCGAAGCGATCGGTTACTATTTCGCCTTCTGTCAGTGTGTCTGGCTCTGAGTACCAACCATTGCTATTTTCAGATAAGTATTTGTGTTTATTATTTAAAGCTAATTGTTATTTAAGTTAAAGCAAATAATACTATGAAGTGAGCAAATGTTTTGTGAATATCATTATTATTGCTTTATAAAATAAATAGTTTGTACCTCCGTTAATACAGTTTATTAGCTATCTCCATCCTGTTTTTGCCATATAGAGACAAATTATTATGCTTTATGATAAATTGAAATTGTTAGATAATGGCAAAATAGAGAATTATCTATCCATACCCTTGTTTAAAAGCTAATTGATGTTTTAAAGTTACAATACATATAAAATGATGAAAAATTGTGTTTATGGCATAATATTTCTTTTTTTTTAAATAAGAAATTTTTATGTGTTTCTAACACGCGCATAACTTCCGATCGACTGCACAAAATTGGATAATTCTTTTTTTTTTAGTTTGTTATTGTCAAGACAAGGTTTGTACATAAGAAAATTAAAAGAAAAAAAGGTATTTTTACTAAAATATGATTTTTTTAAATATCATGAGAAAAGTGAGAGAGTGAATGTGACAGAATGACGTACAGAGCATTTGACAACTTCAAAATGGACAAAACATCATTACCGCTTTTTTGCAAAAGATATCGGTGTTTCGTGTGTTTGAAGGTTTTGTTTATAATGTTATTGATTTAAAGAAAATGCCACCTGTGAGGCGTTAAAATATCGGTCGGCGTACGCGTAATGCAAGTCTAGTTCACAACACGGACCATGAATCATGTTCTTCTTCACTATTTCATACAATTCTAGATTTACTTCGGGAATTTCTGCGCAAATTATTGAGTCAGTTTCATCTGGTCTTATTTTTTCGACTATCCACAGAAGAATATGCACATGAGGCAGTCCTCTCTTCTGCTACTCTACAGAGTACATCCAACATCGTACGTCTCCGAAGACATGATTTTTACAATGAAGTTCATAAGCGCTTTGAGTTTCTGCTTGAACACTCGTGCTGTTATGATCGCTGGATGACTGACCGGATAATAACAGATTAGTGATTTTTATCCATTTTGGGTTGCACGTTAAAGTAATATCTTATACTTACTTATAATAAAGAAAAAAATAATTGTTCAGTGTTTTGTTAATTTTATATACCGTCATCGTTCACAGCGCTCCATGCCTCTTTCACATACACATCTTCAGACACTTACAATAAGTTAGTTATTTTTTCTACAGTACAGCAGTTAGTACAGCATTTAAATGTGAACTCTGAAAACTACAATACCTGCTGGGATATACTTAACCAGCGGTACAACAACAAAAAGCTAATATATTTACGTCAAATATAAACATTATTAAATCTTCCGGTTACGCAACAACTCGCTCAATCACATCAAGAGATTGCACGACACAGCGATCGAATATCTTAATGCTATTAAAAATTTAGGGGTCGACATAACTACCTGGGATCCGTTAATTGTACACATTTTATCGCAAAAGTTGGACGTCGACTCATACACGGACTACTTATATTGAATCGGTAAAGCAACCGCGAGATTTACTTAGAGACTAAATTTATGACTGTAGAATCTGCGCGTAGAAAACAAGATATTACGCCAAAACAACCTTCAAAGCAATCAACTTATCAGAATAATTACAATATCAAGGAACATCAGAATAGTAGTAGTCAAAGATCGAACTATAAAAAAATTCTTTCTCGTCAAGCACGCGAATAATTTCTCAGCCATCGGGCACCAAAAACATGATTGTATCAAGGTATCGATGTGTACTCTGCAACAATAATGATCACGGCATTTATTTTTGTCAATAGTTTTTAAACAACCCTACAAAAAGCGTAATTTAGTTGCAAAATTCAACCTCTGTCCAAATTGTCTTTTTAATCATTATGGGAAAACATGTTTATCAGATCAACGTTGTCGTGAGTGTAATAAGGACCGCAATAGCTTGTTACACGAAGTATTTACGCAATCAAGCCCGACAACGGCGATGACATCTAGCGCAGAGGCGGGAGCGGGGAGTTCGGCGAGAACAAGTGCGAATACAGCAAAATTTATTAAAAGTAGTTCACTCGTTTACCTACCGAGCGGACCGATCGAAGTATTGCTACCAACAGCAATAATCAAGGTACAAGGGTCAGATGAAACATCCCATACTCTGCGCGTCCTTCTGGACCAAGGTTCGCAAACTTGCTTAATCACTGAACATGCAGCACAGTTATTAAGAATACCCAGGAATAGATGCAAGGGCATAATATCAGGAATAGGCGATAAGGAAAGCAATTGCAAAGGGATGATAAGTTTAAAATGCGCTTCAGTGATAAGCGACTTTACTTTTGAAACTGAAGTTCTAATTATGAAAAATCTAATTAAAAACCTCCCCAGCAGTACTTTTTCTAAACCAGATTGGTCGTACTTAGATCATGTTAAACTAGCGGACCCGGAGTTTTATATTAGTCATCCGGTAGACATTCTATTAGAAGCTGACGTTTATTCTCTCATACTACTAGATGGAATATGTAGAGTAAATTCAACCTTACCGACCGCGCAACAAACGCAGCTTGGGTGGATTCTGAGTGGCAACGTTAAAATATTTCAGGGTAATGTTGTAATTCCCGTATAACAATGCACTCTTCCGGTCCCATAGTTATGTCAATAAAAGTATATAATAAGTTACCTGAACATATTAAAAATGAAAACACGTTGAGGAATTTTATTAACAAATTAAGAATTTATCTGCTAAACAAAAGCTATTATAACATAAAAGAATATTTTAATGATAAATCATCAACTGTAAAAGAATTAAAAAATTAATATATCTAAAGGTATATATATTTTTTTAACAGATAATAAATTATAAATAAAGTAATAAAGTAAGTAATTATTCTATGTACCGCGCAAATGACACAAAAATACATAGGTATAATATTCCAATATAACATTATAAATTAATTTTTAATCAATGATAAATTATGATACAAATAAATATGATATAATTAAAATAATAATGATCTCTCTTCCTCTCTCCTACTAAAGCTGTGCTGTGCCCGACAGGGTCCATAATTGATCCCTTGTAAAAACTTACCATCATAATGTGTATACATTATGGAATGCAATAAAGTATTGAGTTAGAGAGACATTACGGATATGCAACAATTTTGGGAACTAGAAGACATTTCGGAACAAACATTTGACATTTTGCCACAAATGATTTTGTTCAGGAATAAATGAATTGAATTGAATTGAATTGAATCTAATTAATCATGCGAAGATCAAAAGTGCATAGAACAATATCAAGCCACCACGAAGAGACGAGAAGACGGAAAATATGAAGTCCGTCTCCTTTTGAAACCAAATTATCAAGAAAGTTTGGGAACTTCAAAATCAAAAGCAATTGCTCAATTTAATAGATTAGAACAAAAATTTCGTAAACAAACAGATGTTGAAAGAGAATATATATTATTTGTGAATGATTATTTATCGCTCGGTCATATGACGCCTGCAATCGACGACCTGAAACTCGACTGTTATTTACCGCATCATTGTGTCACGCGACAAGATTCAACTACAACAAAGTTACGCGTGGTATTTAATGCCTCATCAAAAACTACAAGCGGTTCCAGCCTGAATGACGTCATGTATAGGGGTCCGAATTTACAACAGGACATTCAGAGTCTCATTATCAAGTGGAGACAATACCGCTTTGCTTTTACCGCTGACATTGAAAAAATGTTTAGAAATACACTGGGCCGCAAAACTTCTGGGTCGCTTATAAAAAGTGTGATAGTTTCTTAACTACACAACAAAAACTAGTGAAACTGTAGTATGTTTTAGATGACTGACTTATACATAAAAGAAAATACATAACACGTTTGTAAACTGTATCATTATATTTAAGTACTAAAAAATACAAAAAAAAAACACTTCTAACTTTTGACAACAAAAATATACAACACAGTTAATCTGCAAAATGAAAGCTTTTCTGTAAATTTAATATCTTCTATTTCCTCCACGAGCCCGTATCGCTTCATTAAAACGATGTGGCATGCTGTAAATCAAATTTCTAATACGGTTTTGGTCTATGTTTGACCATTCTTCTACAAGCGCACTTCTTTACTCACGTAAGTTAGCTGCAGCTGGAGAGCGTTGTTTAACGCATCTCCCGCGCTCGTCCCATAGATGCTCTATGGGATTTAAGTCTGGGCTGCGAGCTGGCCACTCCATGCAGGTGATACCGACGTCTTGAATATACGCGTTGACCAAATGTGCTGAATGTGGTCGCGCATTATCGTCCATAAAAATGGAATTTGCGCCCATATTCACCAAGAAAGGACCAACATGCTCATTTAAAATCTCCTCTAGATATCTGAGAGCTGTCAGAGAACCGTTTTCTATAATTACTAACTCCGTACGATCCTCTGAAGATATCCCAGCCCAAACCATTATTGATCCTCCACCGAATGGCACCTTTTCCTCAAAACACGCTTGACGATAACGTTCATTTGGTCGCCTATACTTTTCGTCTCCCATCGTGTGCGAATAAACAAAATCTTGACTCATCGGAAAGCATAGCCCTGGACCAATCTTCATCTGTCCATCGGACGTGTTCTCGAGCAAACCGCAACCTGGCAACTCTATTTTTTGAGCAATTTAGGGCCATTTGCTGGCCTATAAGGCTTTATATCAGCTTCCCGAAGTCGCCGCCGGATCGTGTCAGAGCTTACATTTTTGTGGTGAATTTCTTGAAGGTGATTTCGGACCTGAACAGCCGTGAGATGTCGATTTCTTAACATACTAGTGCTCACGATGAATCGGTCTTCTCGTGTAGTTGTACACCTTGGCCTGCCATTCCCTGGTCTCCTGATGTTCATGCCGGTCTCTTGAAATCGCTTGAGTACTCTTTGGACCGTGGATAAAGATACACCTACTGTTCTAGCAGTACTCCGCTGACTCCTTCCTTCTTGTACCATGGTGATAATTCGTGTACATTTTTCAGTAGATAACGACATGTTGGTGCATGGTTGATGCCCAAAAAACTGTGACCAGCCAAAAAAACTGTTTATGATGACAGCTCGGTTTGAAACAAAAGTGAGAAAATTTTCTATTCCAAAAATTTGAATTTTGATATTTTTCAAAAATCGGATGTTTTTTTTGAAGGTGTAACTTGTTCAAATGCAACCTCTTTTGATATGTATAATAAGCGTCACAAATCTGCCTATAACATATTATTTATACGAGGGATCTATATAAATAACTTTGGGAGATATCGCGGTTTTTCTAAATGACCCGTTATTTTTGCTGTCCAGTATATTTGGTTAAACGTGGAAGACCAAAGACTCCAAAAAATTGTCTGGCGAGATCATGAGTCCAACATATTAAATTCTTATCAGTTAGAGTTAGATAATAAGTTTTGTTTGTTACAATAATTTTGGAATATTCAAATAAGTTTTGGTTAAATATACAAGTTTTGAAAGTGAACCTGGTTATTTCGGAGGTGTCCTATAGTAGCCAATCGAGTGAAACAAGTCACTTCGACGATGCCATCCGAGTGTTGGTCTTACGTAAAATCTAAAGATAATCCATCAGACTGTGCCAGTAGAAGGCACTCAGCATCAGCACTAAAGGAACACACACTTTGGTGGCAGGGACCTAGTTGGTTACCTTCTTATGAGCCTACGAGCATTTCCAGACCATTAAGTTACTCTACAGAACAAGAAGTAAAAAAGATAAAGGTAGCAGCTGTTACAAAATCTATGATTAATAGTAACGAAGTTGTAAATGAACTATTAACAAAATTCAGTTCTTTATCAAAGCAATAGGATATTAGGATGAGTATTAAGATTTATAAAAAAAAGTATTAAGCAAGATTACTTAACAGTAAAGGAGCTAAGACTCATCAAGGACACCGTCACCGCAACTAACCTCATCTTTCTCGCCCGGGAATATGTACGAGAAAGCAACGTACAGTTTGCCTGCCATCAGTATTAACTTGCCCTCATTTAGTAATATTGAATATTTTCACCGTTTTCACTTTAGTATGCAATTAGCTATCAAGTCAGCCGCGCTTACTCATCTTATCAAACAAATCATTTAATTTCGTAGTATTGTTTTAAGTTTAAAATATTTACAAATTATATTTTAGTATCAAGTTTTCAAGTTTATAATTTTTCAATCATTTAGTTTCGGTTCATCCTGAACAGATTTGTTGGTTTTGTCGTTGAACCACCTCAAAAATTAATGTTACTCCTTTTTAACTTTATACTCATTTTAGAAAGCATACTTAATTTATTAGTTTAACTTCATTTATTTTATTTAATAGTGTAACAAATTTCTAGAAATCTTCACTCTTATTATCCTGAATGCTGACATTCAGGATAATAAGAGTGAAGATTTCTAGAACCTTTACTGCACCGAGTCCTACCTGAGTACGTAATCTCTTATTTTATGTGTTTATACACAGTTTATACCTATATTACTCTAAAAAAAAACTCCTACTAACTACTCGAAATAAAATAAAATAAATACAATTACTGATGCTATAAAAAACAATAACAGACAAACATGACTGTTATTGTTTTTGCACTATAGTTAAAGAAAAAATATATTTTAGAGAATAAGTAATTGGTGTAAAAATGTTGGCAAACCTTATAAATAAATAAATAAGTATACCGTCGCGTTCAGCATGCCACAGACGCACTTTCGCGTCATGTCCTCCGGTGGCCGCGTACCGCCCGTCCGCGGCTGCGTCCGCGCACATTACGCCCAGGTCGTGCGCGCCGTCCACCCACTCCAGCGCGGCCGGCGGCGGGCCCTCCGCGGCGCTCCTACACACTTCTGCAATATATTCATACAAATAATAACATATAATAACATACACATGGCGGTGTTCAACATCTTCACTACTAAACTAAAATTTAGAACTGACCAACTAAATCGAAGACTTTAAGAACACCCTCAGTGCAAGCCGTAAGCAAAAGAGCGCCGGCGGCGGGCGCAGCGATCGCGTACAGTGCGCCCTCGTGGGCTAACAGCCGTGCCAGCACGGTGGCCCGCGGCACAAGCCACACATAGAGCGCACCGTCGTCGTGGCCGGCCAACAGCCGCGTGCCGCCCACCCAGCACAACGCGCGCGCCGCCGCCGCCCCGGCAGCCGCGAGCGTGCGGCGCGGCGCCAGCTCGCGGCTCCACACGCGCAGCGCGCCGTCCACGCTCGCCGACGCCAGCAGCGCGCCCGCGGGTGACCAGCGCGCCGCCGTCACGCCGTAGCGATGCGCGCCGCGCGCCGCCGCCTCCTCGCGCCAGCCGCCGCCGCACACCCACACGTGCAGCCGCAGCACGCGGTCGCCGCCGCCCGTCACCAGCCGCGCGCCGAACGCGTCCACGCACGTCACCTCGCCGGAATGCGCTCGCACTGTCTGTAGCAGCGTCGGCTCTTCGATCTCGTTCATTTGTGAACTAACAACTATCTTTGCCGGTCGTCAGTGTAGATCACACACTAATTGACTGATGTTTGTCATAACATCTCATTTGTAAGCGAGGATGTTCCACAGGAGTAATTTGTGAATGAACTTAGTGAGTACCATCACGCGTCTTTTCGGCCCAGACTTTGTCGATCTTCATACGCGCCGGCTCTATTCAACTCGGGGATTGACATTTAGATGTGTACAGAGCGGCGCGGCGGCGCGGCTATGAGTGTCGCCCGCCGGGGCAGGGCTGGCAGGGCGGCCAAGTCAGGGCCGCGGGCCGGCGCGGCGGCGACGTGGCTCTCGCACTCGCCGCGTATCGATTGCCACCTGCGACATCACTCACTAATGACAATTTGGTGGCCTTCATTTGTCACTATCACGACATTTATCAACACCCAGAATAAATAATAGACTTCGACTTCGTTACACTCTTTCTTTAACCGGATCAATCCAACAAATATTTTAATTTATATTTCGCCATTTAGTAGGTAGTGCACACGGTTACCTATTGAAACGCATAACGTTTTTAGGCATAAACTGAAAATGCATAATGTTCATGGCCATAATTGTCACTTGCTATAAGTCTTTATAGCATAACTTCATAACGCATATCATCATATGGCCGAAATCTGTAAGGCATAATCATGGAAAGGTATAGTTGTAATAATCATAATGAACAGAAGACATAATTTAAATTTGCCATAACATTTAAATGGCATAATATTCAAAAGGCATACATTTGATAAGCATAAACTGACAAAATCTATATATTCTTAAGGAATAATACTTGCATCATCATGCATCATCTTATCATGCATGCATGCAGCAAGCATGCAGCAAGCATGCGGCAAGCATGCGGCATGCAAGCAGCATGCAAGCAGCATGCAAGCAAGCAGCATGCAAGCAAGCTAGCAGCATGCAAGCAAGCTAGCAGCATGCAAGCAAGCATGAAGCATGCAAGCAAGCAAGCTAGCAGCATGCAAGCAAGCATGAACCATGCAAGCAAGCAGGCATGGTTTCTGTCACGGCTCAAGCGTTGCGGGGCTCCAGCAGTCCCACGCAAGCTTATTGTCGTAGATGGTTTTCGCTCTCCACCGCAGCTTCAGCCGCCTCGCCCCTCTGCGCCTACGCGCTTCTAAATTACACTCTAGGGGTAGGACAGACAAGACGACGTAGAGTCGGATTTGCAGCAATTTGTTTCTGTCACTGACTTTTGTAGCTCAACATTACTAAGGCCCGTATTTATAAATCACACTTAAGATAGTTCTTGAGAGCGATCTCAGCTGATACGCTCTCAAGATGTGATCACGATCTTAAGATCGTGACTAATTAATAAATCATCATCAAGAGCGTATCAACTGAGATTTATCTCAAGACCATGAACTCAAGATCTTGTTTTTTAAGTGTAATACCACCCTAACTAAAAGCTACATAATGGTAATTATTTTCTATTAGTGCATTTCTAAGTTGAAAGCCTGCACTAGTGCTTGGTACATCACTGTCTCCATTGTGTGGTTCTTGATATTCCTCATTAGGAAAAGTCATAACATCAATTAAAATTAATTATGTTATGTAAAACGGCACAAGCTACAATACTATGTGATACAGTAGGTAAATTGTTTCCAAGACCTCTTGATAAACAAGGAAACCTACGTTTCCATATGCCAAAGGTTCTTTCAACGATATTCCTTGTTTTTATTAGTGCTCTATTATATCTAATTGAAGGTACTCTTCTAGGGGTGGCCTAATAGGTGTCAATACAAATGGCAATGTAGGGTATCCACTGTCGCCTACAAGCCTTCCAGTTAATATTCCCTGTGTGTATTTCATAAAACCGATGACACTTGGAAAATGCGGGAGACATGCATACTACCAGCCCATATCGCTACTGTATCTAATATTTATGTCCTAGGTCCAACAATAACCTGGACATTGATTGAGAAGTCAGATTTTCTGTTACGATACACTTCAAGATGTTGGCATCCTGGTGTTGACGAATTTTAATGTGTGTGCCATCGATAGCTCCATCAATGCCTGGTAATCCAGGCCAACGCCCACATCTTCTCAATTCTTTAAAGAGCTGCCTGTTAAGTGAAGCCTCTTCTCCTGTAAGCAACTTGATGAAGTGCCTTTGTAGATCAGGCTATTACAGTGGAGCGATTTTTGATGTACATCTTAGTATATTTTTGGTGAACTGTTTAATATCCTTAACTTGTCTAAGTAACAAAAATTTACCTAAAATGATGCTGTTGCATAAAATCTCAAAGTCAGTCACATAGTCCTACTCAGTCAGTTCCGCTAATTCAGGGGAAATTGGAAGACCTCTCTAGTCCATTTTTATCAAGTCACTTTTGACCAAAGATGTGATAACACGGAATCCTGATAAAATCGACATCTTTTTTAAATTTCACGGGTTCCATCTATAAAGGATTTTTCACATCATCCCGTGTAGATAAGTTTTTGGTATGCGGTAGGTATTTGGCCAAAAGATATCATCATAGTGATCTAGCTCGCCGTAGTGATTAATTTCATCTAAAATATTTTCTAATTCCATAATAATAAGATAATAAAATAATATTATTAAGTACAAACACCAACACTTCGCGCGTTCGTCGCAGCAAAACTGTATCTCAAGTCACGGTTTGTCGGCACTTGGGAAATGAGCTCTCAAGATGCATTTTGAGAGAGTACTTAAGTGCTGAGTTTGATTTATTAATATGGGCGTCACTCAGTTGATATGATTTACTCAAGACCGTACTCAAGTTTGGTCTATTAATTAGAACAGCATCTCATAGACAGAATCGGTAAAAGTTGATGATGCCAAGGAAACGACGTAACTGTTTTATCGTTTCGGGTCTGGGATACGTCCCTATCACATCAATTTTTTTGTCTAGAGGTCGAATACCGTCTTGGTTTATATGATATCCGAGAAAATCTAAGTTATTTTTGCCAAACTCGCATTTAGATAAGTTTAACTTTATTCCATATTTTTTTAATCGTTCCAGTACTTGATGAAGATGCTGTATATGCTGCGATTCGCTGGAGCTACTGATTAAAATGTCATCACAGTAACAGAATATGAAATCGAGACCATTTAGTACCATATTCATGAAACGTTGGAAGGTTTGGCCAGCGTTTCTTAGGCCAAACGTCATTTTGACAAATTCAAACAACCCAAAAGGTGTTATTATAGCTGTCTTTGGAATATCTTGTTCAGCTATGTTTACGCTATGGTAAGCTTTTTCTATGTCCAACTTGGAGAAGATTATTTTATCTTTTAACATATATGTAAAATCTTGCAATCTTGGTAGTGGGTAGCGATCTGGGATTGTCACCGCATTCAATCGCCTATAGTCTCCACAAGGCCGGAGTTCGCCATTTCTCTTAACGACTATGTGAAGAGGAGAAGCCCAGGGACTGCTGGAAGGTCTACATATTCCATTCTTAATCATCTTTTGGAACTCTAGTTTAGCAGCTTGGTATCGCTCGGGGTTCAAAGGGCGCACCTTTTCATGTGTAGGTGGCCCCGATGTATGAATAAAATGTTCAATATTGTGCAATAAATCCGTTCGACTCTGCATTGTCGGGTTAATCACTTCATTGTATTTCTTTAAAATGCTATGGTAGCAATTATTTTCATCAATTGTGCGAATTGTTGGCTGGCTCGAATATGAAATCTGAGCTACTATACTGAGGTCGGTGACTTCGTAGCGTAACCGTTTAGAATATAGGTCGACTAACAACTTATTTTTCGTAAGAAAGTCAGCCCCGATTATAGAGTTTCGGACATCTGCTACGATAAATGTCCACTGGAAATCCCGACGTAGTCCTAAGTTTAAGCTCATGATTCTTTTTCCATACGTTTTGATGGGTGTTCCATTAGCCGCAAATAAATTTGAATCGCTCGGTGTTAGCAAGTGCTTATTTTTTATTGCATAAACTGAAACTTCTGCTCCTGTGTCTATTAAAAAACGTGTACCACTGTTTGAGTCGGTTACACACAGACGGCAGGTTTTTATTTCGTTGACACCGAGAACTGCCTCTTTCGGAGTCAACTTTAGTTTTCCGGCTGTCTTTTGGAAACTGCAATAGCGACTATCTTTACACCTCGTAGCAGGTTGACCGAATTTCTTGTGATAATAACACATGCGATTATCTTTATAAGACTTTGATCTTGATCTCGATCTATAACGTCTCTGGAATGGCGATCGCCCTCTGTTGTTATACCTTGACCTTAATTCGGCTACCTCTAGGTGTAATTGGTCGATTTTCTGTGTCAATAAAGCTATATTATCTGGGCGACTGACTTGGGATATTTCCACCTGGGGGCGGATATTTTCCATTACCGTGTCGGCTATCTGCGCTAATCTGTCAAGATCTTTAATGTCGCTTATACTCAATACAGCACGGACCGCAGGGGGTAAGTGGCCAGTCCACATCATCTGGAGAGTCTCATTCGGAACCTTTTTTTGGCGAGGTCACGCATTTTACCCAATAGCTGGGATGGTTTCTGATCTCCCAACTCCATTTCTCCCACTAGTTTTTGGAATTGTCTTGATTCGGACTCTTCGAAAACACCGATCAATCTGGTTTTTAATGCCGTATACTTGTTTTCGGCAGGTGGGTCCGTCAGGAGATCGCTCACTTGTTGTAAAGCCTCCAAACCGAATTTTGCTACCACGAAATGGCACTTATCTTCATCCCCTTTCTTCTGAGGTCTCATCACAGACTCAAATTGAGCAAACCACAGTCGTGGGTGCGTTGTCCAAAAATCTGGAATTTTGGTGTTCAAGGACATGGCTTCAATGCCGCTGGATGTTCCCGGGACAGGCAATTGAGCTTCACTTGCATGCGCTTCCTCGTACGCAAACATGTCGGATTCTTCTATGTTTGTTAGTAATGATTTCTGTCTCTTGAAACTTGAGACTTGAGACCCGCTGGTGGGAGGCCGTTCGTAAGTTGTACAGACACTACTAACAAAATATTTGTTTTTTTTTTGTCACGTCGTTTTTTTGATCACGTCGGGGTCACCAATGTAACTGATGTACTATTACGGGCATGTGCGAGTAAGAAAGCTCGAAATAATATTCACGAGACGTTGATATAAAGAATCGATTTATTAATTAAACACATTTGGTTTTATACCTAAACACGCGCGAGTGTGCGTGCGTCATACTGTGCCAATGCTGATACACTTTAACCTAATTTCCCCTACATATCCTTTGAAATTAAGTCATTTGTAATTGTAAGAAATGAAATACACCCCTTAAAACAACTTAAGATTATGTCACAACAAAATTATGAATGTAAACAGTTAGGCATAGTAAAATTATGCGTTTTAAAGTATGCTTAATAAAATTATGTCAAACAAAAATATAGATTTTAACGATTATTATTTTTTCACATTATGCATTTCAACAATTCTGCGTTATTATGTTTATGCATAATAAAATATTATGCTAAATGATATTTAAATATTAAGACTTTAATCATCTTACCAATCTTCACGAGACGTACAAATACATCTTAGTGGTCCTTCGATTCGTGAAAGGACCATCCGCGGGTGAAAATTGACTCAAACCATAGTGATTAACTGTAAGCTCAAGGAGTGTTCTGTGACAACCAGTACCATTGGAGTTTACCAGTCGACTTACCATAACTAGCAACCAGCTGTAGTGGGTCAGGCAGACTCGCTACACTAATCTGATACAGCGACAACCGTGGGTTACACGGGCTCTTTCGCCAGGCATAAGAGGCTCACCAGAAACCAGTAAGATCTTTTCAATTTTTACTTATAATAATTATTACTGATACCATGGAGGCTTTGTTGGAAAACCAAAACCAAATAATGAGGGGCATGGACCAACTTCTGTCCAATTTTAAGAAGAATGGTCATGACCGCAAGGCACCAGATATGATTAGGAGGAGGGTGGAGACTTTAAACAGTTATTGGCAGAAGTTTCACGCCAACCACGTGCCACTGTGCGTACAAAACCAAAACCAAAACCAAAACCAAAACTATGCGTACTTTACTGAGAACGATTATGAAATAACCAGGGAATTTTATAATAATGCTAGGCAAACCATTGCAAACTATTCTAAGGAAGCCAGCAGGCCATCGACAGCACTTATTAAACCAGGGACGCTGTTTCAATCACAACCTCAGTCTAATCAGCCTGCTCTAGCCGAGCCGCCTAGGAAGACCGACAGCACCAACAGTAAACTGGATGAGATGCTGAGAAAACAAACCAGCAATTTCAAGGCATTTTCTCGTACAGTATCAAATATCAGTGTATCTTCGCTTACGTATAAATGGGAATTTGAAGATGTACCTACTTAGAACATTACAGTTCCGATGGACCGTAATTGATTCGCTTCACTGGAAAATCGACAGCGAAATAGATGACCAAAATCAGTGGTATGAAGTAGAGTTTTCACGTCATGAAGAAACTTTCAACCAGATGAAGAAAGCGATCAATACCAATTTGTGGTCAGCTTCACATCGTGACAAGATGATACCCCACATGGATAAACCAGTCTTTGCCGGGAACTACCAGCAGTGGACGGCCTTCAAAGATTTGTTTCAAGAAGCTATACACAATAACCATTCTCTGTCTAGTGCCCAGAAGCTTCAGTTTCTCAAAAGTAAGGTCAGGGAAGAGGCTGAGAAGCTAATCCAGCATTTGAGTATAAGCTCAGATAATTACCAGGTTGCGCGGGTAATCTTAAACCACCGGTATAATATCATCACATCGATATTCACATCCCATGTCAACTCTCTGTTAAATATACCAGTTATGCAGAGCCAGTCGTCATCTCATATTAAGAGGCTGCATGACACTACCAATGAATGTCTGCACGCCATCGAAAAGTTAGGGGTCGACGTATCTACCTGGGGTCCACTTTTGGTACACCTTATAGCCCAAAACCTGGACGCCGATTCTCATAACGACTACATAGAGTCGCTTCAGAAACCACGAGAGCTACCAAAAATAGTAGACTTTTTAAGCTTTTTGGAGACCAAATTTACATCTTTGGAAGTTTATAAGCGAAAGCCAGACGTCCCTAAGTTTGCCCACCAGGAAGAAAACCGCTTTAAAAAACCAATTCATCAACAGGCATGTAATAACTATTTCAACAAACCATCCTTTAAACCATCACAAATTAAATCTTTACACGTGGAATCCCATAAGTGCCTATTTTGTAACCAAAACCATCCACTTTATTATTGCAAAACGTTCCGTGAATCTAGGCCAGACGTAAAGCGTAATACGGTTGCAAAATTCAATTTGTGTAAAAATTGTCTTTTAAATCACCAAGGCAAAGAATACTTATCAAACAAAACATGCCGGGATTGCAACGGTAAACACAATACGCTACTACACGATGCGCTTGCGTCACCGATCGAAATACCTACCAACGTTACCAATCTGGAAAACACTCAACGAAAATGCAATGTATCTCAGGAAGATATAGGCGAGATTCTCCTTGCTACTGCTTATGTGATTGTTTTAGCCGCAGATAGAAGCTACCAAAGAATGAGAGCACTGATTGACCAGGGGTCCCAGACCTCGCTGATAACTGAAAATCATCATCATCATCTCAGCCAAAAGACGTCCACTGCTGGACAAAGGCCTCCCCCAAGGATATGAGGGGTATTTGCCGTAATCGCCACGCTTGGCAGGCGGGTTGGCGATCGCATTAGGTTGAGGGTTACCTCAGAGAGATGCTGCTGCCCATCCTCTGGAATGGTCCATTAGTCGGCTTTTACGACACCCACGGGAAGAGATGGGGTGGTGCAATTCTTTATCCCCGACACCACACGGGGTAACTGAAAATGCGGATCAGTTATTACAGCTACAACGACAGCGTTGTAAGGGTGTCATATATGGGGTTGGGGCCAAAGACAACAACTGCAAGGGTGTCATCAATATGACGTTATCATCTCTTCATAACGATTTTACCATGACAGCAGATGTTTTTATTATGAACACGTTGAGAAACAAATTACCAAACCATTCGTTTAAAAAACCATGTTGGCCATATCTAAATTCAATCCAATTAGCCGATTCCGAGTTCAATACTAGTCGGCCCGTGAACATGCTGCTGGGGGCTGATGTGTACTCGTCTATTATTATGAGTGGAATCATTAAACTAGATTTGCATCACTCAGTTGCGCAAAAAACCCAACTGGGCTGGATTTTGTGCGGCAACGTAAAAACGTACTAGTGTAACGTTGTCATAAATGATACCCAAGATTTTCAAAGGTTTTGGGAGATCGAGGATATAACACCAGATACGAGTATCACTGCTGTTGAAGACCAATGCGTGCAGTTTTACTCATCAACGACCAAGAGAAACCAAGACGGAAGATACATCGTTAGACTTCCTCTCAAAACGAATTTGGAAGAAAATTTGGGATCTTCTAAACCAATGGCCATCGCGCAATTTCGGCAATTAGAAAGAAAATTTAACAAAAATAAAATATTACCAGATGATTACAAATCATTTATAAAAGAATATCGCGATCTCGGTCATATGATTCCGGCCGCACGCGCCGACGCCGCCGGTAACACGACGCCGGGTTACTTTATGCCACACCACGGAGTTTTGCGTCCCGACTCTACGACTACTACACTTAGAGTCGTTTTTAACGCGTCCGCTAAAACCACCAGCGGTCATAGTTTAATGGAAGCGGGACCAAATCTACAACAAAATTTACATTCTTTGATTTTAAATTGGAGGCAATACCAATACCTACGCCTTTACCGCCGACATTGAGAAGATGTTCCGCCAGATCAAGGTTCATGATGATGATCAGATATACCAAAAGATCATCTGGAGAGATACTCCACAAGAAGTACTCCAGGAATACCAGCTTACGACAGTATCCTACGGCCATAAAGCAGCGCCGTTTCTTTCAATGATGACTCTGAAACGGCTAGCCCAGGACAAGAAACCAAACTACCAATACAGCAGGGCGCCCAAGGTCATTGAAGAATTGTTTTATATAGACGATTTGTTAAATGGAAGCCATGCAATACCAGATGCTAAGCAGCTACAGTCTGATTTAATACAGCTTTTAAAATCAGGCGGTTTTAACTTGAGAAAATGGCGCTCCAATGCACCAGAGTTGATTCCAATGCAAACCAAAGACCAGCAAAACTTTGATTTTAAACAACCATTATCCACCATCATCCATCAAACTTTAGGCCTTGGTTGGAATCCTGAGCATGATGTATTTACGTTCAGTTCCACAATAACAACAACCACTACTCATCCTACCAAACGATTTAAAACGATTAAACGATTACTATCGGATATATCTAAAGTGTTTGATCCGTTAGGGTGGTTATCCCCTGTTACAACCAAATTAAAACTATTGTTCCAAACTGTCTGGCAATCAAATATTGAATGGGATGAGAAGCTACCAGGAGACATCTGCGCCGAGTGGACAAGGGTACAGCAGATATTAACCATATTGACCAGTTGCGAGTACCAAGGTGGCTTGGCACTCGAGAGACAGATCTGATAAACCTGCATGGGTTCTGTGACGCGTCGACCAAAGCATACGCGGCAGTTATTTATTGCAAGATAAACCACGATGACTTATCGCCTGTCACTCTGGTGGCTGGGAAGGCCAGGCTTGTCCTTGTAGCAAGACTATCAGCTTACCACGGCTGGAGCTGTGCGCAGCGGTTCTTTTATCAAAGCTCATGGCAAAGGTCAAAAAAAAAATTGGCCGTCATCTTGGTCATTTATGGAACCAACTTAATTTGGTCGGCTTATACGCGTACTTTTAGTATGAAAAAATTAAAAACTTCAATTTCTGCTAAAATACTGTACCTAGGAAACTGAAAAGTAGGAACTGGTTAGATTTTTACACCCACAAAATCTTGGCTATAGTCATAAACTCGCTACTTGCTCCATTCCATGTGGAAAAACCATGTTTAGGTATCAACACCACACCACAGAAAAGAAAAGTTGCTTGATTAATAAAACTTAAAATGTTAAATAAACAATAAATGAAAAAAAAATACATTAACTTGCTTGATTAGTCCCCTAACATGCTTAACACGCAACACACACTCACTCACACGCACACTCACACACACTCACACACACACACTCACTCACACACACACACACACACACACACACACACACACACACACACACACACACACACACTCACACACACACACACACACACACACACACACACACACACACACACACACACACACACACACACACACTCACGCACGCACGCACGCACGCACGCACGCACGCACGCACGCACGCACGCACGCACGAACGATGACTTATCGCCTGTCACTCTGGTGGCTGGGAAGGCCAGGCTTGTACCTTGTAGCAAGACTATCAGCTTACCACGGCTGGAGCTGTGCGCAGCGGTTCTTTTATCAAAGCTCATGGCAAAGGTCAAAAAAAAATTGGCCGTCATCTTGGTCATTTATGGAACCAACTTAATTTGGTCGGCTTATACGCGTACTTTTAGTATGAAAAAATTAAAAACTTCAATTTCTCCTAAAATACTGTACCTAGGAAACTGAAAAGTAGGAACTGGTTAGATTTTTACACCCACAAAATCTTGGCTATAGTCATAAACTCGCTACTTGCTCCATTCCATGTGGAAAAACCATGTTTAGGTATCAACACCACACCACAGAAAAGAAAAGTTGCTTGATTAATAAAACTTAAAATGTTAAATAAACAATAAATGAAAAAAAAAATACATTAACTTGCTTGATTAGTCCCCTAACATGCTTAACACGCAACACACACTCACTCACACGCACACTCACACACACTCACACACACACACACACTCACACACACACACACACACACACACACACACACACACACACACACACACTCACACACACACACACACACACACACACACACACACACACTCACGCACGCACGCACGCACGCACGCACGCACGCACGCACGCACGCACGCACGCACGCACGCACGCACGCACGCACGCACGCACGAACGCACGCACAGATATAATAACCTCTGTTATCTAAAGTTATTATGTAAGGATCTGCTGTTATAGTGTACCGAACCCTCCTCAGTCTTGGAGGTGGGCGTTGGCAACTGCGACACAGTCATGCGACGAATGCGGTTGTTATCGTTCACATTAAGTTTATAAATTGAAATGATACCAAATAAAGACTTTTTATTATTTTTATTATTAGTTCTCAACTCAATTGACCTCTTGTCCCGTCGGTGAGCGCCTCTTATCTTGACCTGCACTATCTGTGAGTCGCTTTTCCGAATTCCTTTGCCTCCAACTGTCTCGATGGTAAGTGCTTCGGTTTTACCCTGCACTCCGATCTTCTTGGCGACGGTAGAGTCCAGCAGCGATACGGTCGACCCCTCATCTAGCAACGCCAAAACTCGGATCGAAGCCTTTGGAACATATATCTCCACTGGTACCATCTTCAGGTAGGTCTTCCCGACGCTGTTTGTGTGCACGGAGGTGACCACTTCTTCAGTCATTTCCTTTGTGCAGTGCGAGTTGCAGCTATTACCTTCGTAAACCATCGGTAGAGGTCTCTCAGAGTGAAGGCTTATGTGGTGCCATCTTGAACATTTCTTGCAAGATGGCGCCTTGCAGTTTTATCTTGCATGTCGGTATCGAAGACATTTAAAACAAAGCTGCGCCTTCTTTGACAGTTGCCATTTGGTAACCGTGTCCGCTTTCTTATACTTGCGGCATTCAAAGTCAAGTGCTCTTCTTGGCGTTCGGGGCACGTCATGCTATCCCGATTTTTTGGTTTCTTTATTTTGCATGACGAGGGCTGTTTCTTTACATTTTTTCCATTTTGGCTCCCATGACGCGTTTGGTGGAGCATACTGCTGACGGGTCTTTCTTGACTCCCAAGACACTTCAGGTGGAGCAAAGTCCCCACACATGTCAGCTTCCATTTCCAGAAAGTCGCTCATGACCATAAGTTCCGCTCTCTCTTCATCTCGGTGACTTCGGTAGTTCGGCATCTTCTCAATAAGCGACTTCATTGTTTCGGGTGAGCTCAAATACTGAACCTTTCCGAGTGCCTTGATGGTGGCGACGGAGTTCCGAACGTGGCTTGCGAATGTACATATGTCTTTAGGATCCTCAGTGACCCTATGAAAATCTTTCAGCTTCTGCATTTCAGACAGTGCCAGCGCTCCCGGTCGTCCAAAACGCGCAGCTAGCCCCTTCATAACTTCCGCTGGATCTTCGGCAGTGAATAAGAGGCTTTTTACCGCTTCTCTGGCTCTCCCTTGGAGCGTTCTTCTTAGACGAGCCAGATTCTGCGCGGCGGTGAACGCATGTGCCGTGTCTTCATACGACCGCCGGAATGCTAACCACTCTTCGCTGGTACCGTCGAAATATGGAAGTTCGATTATATGTTTCGAAATCGAAGTTTCCGACGTCTTCAAAGAAAGCTTAATGATTGCTTCGGCCAGTTCCTTTATGTCGCTTTTTTCTTTCTGAGGTGGTAATCTTTCCATGGTTGACTGGTCGAATCGAGTTTCGACCTGTTCTTGGCGGATTTCATCCTCATCATTATTTTCCGCATCCGAATCCACCTGCAGAAGCTCCAGTTCCGCTTGAGCCAATTTGGCTTTTGCTTCGGCGACTTCTAGTACCCTCTTGGCGAGTCGCATCTTTGCTTCGACCTCAGTTCGCCTTCTCGAAGAATTAACTGAGCGCGTGTCGAACCTTCCCTGCTGCACTTCTTTGTGTCGCGGCGCTGCGTTTGGCTCGACTAAAGAGGAAGACGCCATATGTGCGTCTTCGAGCATGCGAGCAATACGCTTCTTCTCCATTTCTTCGATACGTGCCATCATCTCTTCATGTTGCTGTATCGGGTCAGCTAAGAAAGTGCCTGGGCGGGGCGTAAGGCAATCCCCTTCAGGTCTAACATTACACATTATTATACTACAGTACTTAAGTTTATATACCTTGTTATATCTGTTTTGCGGGGGTAACGATATGGAACAGGGTCTGTTAGCTTATATTGTATTATAAAGCATACTCGGCGGTGATCCGCAAAGGATGGTTCGTTTGAAACATGCCATCCCTCAATGAGGTTCACCGCCGCATGTGTTGATAAAGTAATGTCTATGATGGTTTGATACCTTGAACTAACAAAAGTAGGTTCCGTGCCTATATTCATAATGTTTAGGTTTGTTTGGAAAATATATTCGGTTAGTAACTCATCCCTTTTGTTGGTCCAACCTTACTTCCCCACAGAGAGTGATGTGCATTGCAGTCTGCAATGCACATCACTCTCTGACACATTTATTAACCATAAAATGTTTCAAAAGTGTACATTTTTTATTCTACAGGCGCACATACAATGGGTTTAGAGATACGCGGTTTTGCAAAACGTTACTCCAGCAGGAAATGCAATATCTCGAAAACCTAAAGAAGCACGTATTTTATTTTAGGCGCACATTTTCGCACTAATGTAAGCTCTCTGCCCATGCACAATTTTTCTCTCTCCAATCATTCGTTTAGAATTTTCCTGCTGGAACAACGTTACTGCAGCAGGAATAGTTTTTTCGTTTTTCCCCAAAATGACAACACGCACAATATTTTTATGCGGCGCACATGCACAGCAGATTAAGCTGCTTAGAGTCAGCAATCGCAGACCGCCAGGACAAATTCAAATTCAAATTCAATTTATTGGCCATAAACATAACAAGGTTTGTTATAAGGCAAGTCATATGACAAAAAAAAATATAAAATAGTGAGTTATACAATTTACAGAACAAACGCTTATTACATTGCAACCTGCTCTAGTTGCAGTTGATAAATTGATATTACGGACACAAACCAATCAATGATCGCTCGCTTAGTGAATTTGCGATTAAAATGTAGGTAATAGTTTACGTGTACGTTACCGCAGCTAGAAAGCATCTCCTAAAGTGTTATGAATGGAACGTATAATTAGTGCGTAATCTGCTGTGCATGTGCGCTGCATAAAAAAATTGTGCGTGTTGTCATTTTGGGGAAAAACGAAAAAAACGATTCATGCTGCAGTAACGTTGTTCCAGCAGGAAAATTCTAAACGAATGATCGGAGAGAGAAAAATTGTGCATGGGCAGAAAGCTTACATTTGTGCAAAAATGTGCGCCGAAAATAAAATTTGTGCTCCTTTAGGTTTTCGAGATGTTGCATTTCCTGCTGGAGTAACGTTTTGAAGAATCATGTATCTCTAAAGCCATTGTATGTGCGCCTGTAGAATAATCATACACGAGTAGCTCTTGATTTGTGCGTATTTGTGACAGAATTAGATTTACGAAAATATTTATAAATTTCAAGTAATCGCGCTTTTTTTTAAATCCGAAAAAAATTCGCAGCGCCTAAACGAGAAAACGTATATGCTCACTGAAAACTGTATTCGATCCTTCTTAACACATATAATAACCATAAAAAGTTTCAAAAGTGTACATACATGCGTTATTGAATAATATTACTAAAAGCCAAAACGACGGTGTCATAACTTTGACGTCGACATACAAGAAACCGGCTCAACCCAAGATGAGCGGGTTTAAACCAAAAATTAGTGCGTTTAGTCAAATAACATAGTGAAAATTTTCAGCTTGGAATGTTTCGCATATAAATAGATATAAACAAAAAATTAAAACATGTAAACAACGGCTGGTTATCCGACCAAATTCGAATGACTACAAAAAAGCGACGGATTCATACATATCAATGACCTTCTTTATTGAACGTATTAAACCTAAGCTGTTGTTCGTACAGTCGCGTTCAAACGTTTGTTGGCAAATAAGACCTAATTTTGGGGCCTACTTAAAAAAAATATTGAATGCACGTTGTGACCATATCAAATGAAAGAGCTTGTTAATGTGGAAATAATTATTTTAACAAGCTTTTATTTGCATGTGTATATTTGCGTGACAATGCAATATTATGATGACATGGAGCTGGTCTGATGCTGGAGCTGGAAGGTGACCATAGGAACTCCGCAATATAACGATACAACCCCATCGAGTTTGGGCTCGTTTGATTCGTATTGACGAGTACTTTGATCCTATATGGTAACCAGGGTTTGATGCTGGAGCTGGAAGGTGGCCATAGGAACTCCGCAATAAAACGACACAACCCCATCAAGTTTGTGCTTGTTTGATTCGTCTTGGTACTTTGGTACTAGATAATATCCGTATGCAACCATGATGCAACCCCATCAAATTGGAAAAATAAGTTCGTTCCATTTGGTATGTTTGACTGCTGGACATAGGACTCCTCCAAGGAACGCCACAGCGAGCGGCTCTGGGCCGTTTGCATCCAACGCGACGGCTTCCCGCTACCTTAACTAATATTAAAATACAAAATACCAACACGCAAATGCAGGATTTGAACCTAGGTCACTGAATGCTCAGGTGCTTTACCAAATAAGTTACAAAGGCAAGGTACTTACCTAATAACTTTAACACTGATTTCAAGGAAATCATAAAAAAATACCTAAAGTATATATTATTTATATAACTACATATAAATAAAGATACAACTGAATAAAACAAAGTCTAAGATCAAAAATTTAAGTTAAGATTAAAGAAGTCCCTGTACTGCAAAAAATCTTAGTATTGGTACTTGTTAAGTGTAAGTACTTTTAAATAAGACAAAACAATGCCATTAAATAGGTACATACCATCGCAGATCGTGCCATCATCGTAAACTGTTATAAAATGTCTGAATGTGTATAATTATTACGCCACTTTCAACCAACTTCATAAAATTATCAATAAACAAACAAACAGTGCAACTGCGTGACTCAACGCGACCGTGTCCTTGACGTGATACTACAACTGTTTGTTTGTTTACAAAATAAAAACGCACTTCCTAGTAAAAAAAACAATTCGCATTATATGTAATAGAGCAACGTTTATGTATCTGTCTCTGTCCCACTAATACCGTACGCTTACTAGCTGTCTCACTTTCTCCAAACTAGACAAAGCGACTACTTGTGACTTCAGCGGGTGACGCGGGGTCAGGAGCACGAGGTCTCATCCAGAAGAAACAACAAATAGTTTTTAAAAAACTCAATAGATAGCGTTACGTGTATCGATTTATTGTTTAAGTTTGCGTAAATTAGAAAAATCGAACCTGTAAATGGTTTAAACCCTTTTTTAAAGTCGGATAACCAGCCGTTGTTTACATGTTTTGGTTTTTATTTATATCTATTTATATGCAAAACATTCCAAGCTGAAAATGTTCACTATGTTATTTGACTAAACGCACTAATTTTTGGTTTAAGCCCGATCATCTTGGGTTGAGCCGGTTTCTTGTATGGCGACGTCAAAGTTATGACACCGTCGTTTTAACTTTTAGTAATATTATTCATTATCGCAAGTATGTACACTTTTGAAACTTTTTATGGTTATTATATGTGTCAAGAAGGATCGAATAGTTTTCAGTGAGCATATACGTTTTTTCGTTTAGGCGCTGCAAGTTTTTCGTAAATCTAATTCTGTCACAAATACGCACAAATCAAGAGCTACTCGTGTATGATTATTCTACAGGCGCACATACAATGGCTTTAGAGATACACGATTCTTCAAATCGTTACTCCAGCAGGAAATGCAATATCTCGAAAACCTAAAGGAGCACAAATTTTATTTTCGGCGCACATTTTTGCACAAATGTAAGCTTTCTGCCCATGCACAATTTTTCTCTCTCCGATCATTCGTTTAGAATTTTCCTGCTGGAACAACGTTACTGCAGCAAGAATCGTTTTTTTCGTTTTTCCCCAAAATGACAACACGCACAATTTTTTTATGCAGCGCACATATACAGCAGATTACGCACTAATTATACGTTCCATTCATAACACTCTAGGAGATACTTTCCAGCTGCGGTAACGTACACATAGTTTACATACATTAATAAATAAATAATAAATAATAAATAAATTTTCCTACACTCACACCAATTATCTAGCCCAAGAGAAGCTTCGTTATGAAACTCGTTAATGGTTACTAGACAACGGATAAACATACTTAAAATACTTAAATACATACTTATTATACATAGAAAACACCCAGACCCGAGACAATATAGAAATACAATAATTTCTAAATTGACCCGACCGGGGATCGAACCCGGGACCTCAGAGATGGCGACTCCATGAAAACCGGTGTACAAACCACTCGACCAAGGAGGTCGTCAACATTGCAAGTATGTTTTTGAACTATTGGAATGATAAATAAAAAAAAATAAAAGTAAACCAACAGGGTCTATCTGCGTCAGGTCTTAGTCCTGATCTGGCGTTAAGACCACCTAACCATTAATTTTTGTCCCCACTGCTGGTGCACGAGCCTTCCCTATGAATGGATAGGGGGAACGAGCCATAAGCCACCACGCGGGTCCTGTGCGGATTAATGGTTTTAACGACTGCTAATGCAACCGGGACCAACAGCTTTGCATGCTTTTCAGACGCACGGGGAAGCTCGATATAACTCGTTAACCACTGCCACTGTTTCCTGGTGGTCAATGGCGCTCCTCCTTTAGCGAAAAACTTATTTTCTTTTAGAAAATAGTCTTCCACAATACTTAGCTAGTCACATCTTGCTTGACCATTCCAACGGGCGCGCTGCAACAGACTGCACCGTGAACCGCCGCCGCAGCGCCGCGTCTGTCAGTCGCCGGCAGGAAGGGGGGAGGAGATAGAAGTGGGAGAGGGGGAAGAAATAATCGTAGAGTAAGTGGTGTACATTGTTTTAATCACAATTTTCAAAACTGTACATGGTGTTTATACATTTGGCATTGATAACTTGTCTAATGAATACATTTGAAAAACTAAATAAAAATTAAACTCTTACGATGATCCCAGAGTTCGGGATTCCGCAAGGCAAACATTTAAAAATTTTCAACTTTTGGTATATAGGTCATACCATAGAGGTTCTTTTAGGCACCGATTTTACTTTTCTCATAATTGGTTCGCCAAATTCTTAACTACATACATATCATTATGTAAACTATAGAAGTCGAATACCACTGTTATGTATTCTTCAGATCTTGGATAGACTCGATTAGTTAGAATTTTTATCTAAATATATCATGTCAGCCATCACGGAGCGAATATATGTTTAAGACTAGTATTAGTACCTACACCCGAGCGATCCGGGACTTACTTCCATACACTACAACATCAATATCCTGATTATTACGTTTCAACTATTACTACAGAATGGTTACATACGCAACGTATTTTATACAGCGAAACAAATCTCTTTATTTTAAAGCAAATTAGCATAAAACGTTTGTTCAAAATTCCTACTCTTCTTTGGATTTTATTTTAAGATTCAGTGTTTAAAAATTCATCAACATGTCCATCGCAAGCGCCCGGCGCCGGCGCCGGCGCCGGCTGTACGTGTACAAAATATGGCAATTGGTCGTTAAAACTGTTCCGGAGGTCGCGTCGACCGCCGGGCGCTTGCGGCGGCACTGCGGGCGTGGGGGAGGCGCATTCATTTGGACGTACTTTACAAGAAAAGACATACATTTTCACGTGCCTGACTTTTTAAAATTATTTTATAAAAACATGTTCAAAAAGTTAACAGCTTAGAAATCTTGAATGAGTTAAAACTCATTGTCGATAATTCCAGTATCGTACTCTTTCACTTTGCCGAGCCCAATGTACAGGTTGAATTTGTAACGCGACTCGGCAGTTTCCTAAGATGCACCTTCTTACCGCAAGTAGAATTTCATTTGATTTACTGTTTGTACTTGAGCCGTAAACTAGGTACAACACTGCACTGTGACAAACCGCCTACATTCCCCCGTTGGACGGGCTACGCCTACTATGAAGTAAATTTGTATGTAAACTTGTAAAATTAAATCATTTCATTTCAATCATTTCATATAATATCTATAGCAAAGTAGATAATTTGACTTTATTTGAAGACAAGACGTTAAAATGCTGATAGTTTTAAAATGTTTGCTTATCAATGCGATTATTGAAGAGGACTGATTATGGTGGCTTAATTTGAAAAATTAAAAGTCTAATTTAAGTCACACAGAACAACGTTTGTCTTTAAACAAAAATCTGACGGGGTACCGAGACACTATGTAAAGTATTATGTTTTTTTTTTTTATATATTTAAAGAAAGTATTAATTACTAACATAACAACATCAAAACGATATAACTAATGCCAATGCATCTCGGCCCGCGCCCGCCACGCCGCGCACTGCCCACTAACATAATCTAACACCAATATTATTATTGTAATAAATAATTTCAGTCTTTGGTTCCATTCCAGTACATTGCATATTGTAAATGCGTCGTTCCGAGTGGCAACGTTTGTTCGCGGCTCGCTGCCCGCGGGACAGCTTACATTAACTCGATTAACCATCCTAAATCGTATTGCACTTGACATTTTCATAAATCACAGAACATTCCGCTTCGGGCCGGGCGAGCCAGCGCTCGGCGCCGGGGCCCGGAATTTTGAACAACGTGAATATGCGAAAAAGAACCTCTTATGAACCGGTCCGATACGTGATATGTTCCTCGCCCGTCACAAAGTCGCGGTACACAATAACTTACTGCGGTTCCTACGATGAGTAAATAACAAAACAATTTAAATGCTGCTAAAGAAACAGGATCAGTCAGTCTCTCATGATTACAAGAACAATTTGAATTTGAAAGACGCGCGGCGTGCGCGGCGGGAGCGGCGGGGGCGGCCGGCGCGGCCGGGGCACGCGGCGGCCGGCGCCGGCTCTCACTCCGCCAACAGCTCTGCAACAGACACTCAACTATTGCAACGCATACACATTCACAACTTAGTACCCTTCCGCATAATTTTAAGAGCATTCAATGGACTTTTAAAACTTTTCTCCTACTACCCGAAGCACTCACTTTCCTCACTTATTGCGTGACCCAGACAGGATGCTCATTTTTTAAGAGATATTTTGGAATACACAATACAAGATATTCGGATACACAGGAAATTTTTTAGATTATGACGAATTTTGCCTATTGAGAGATAGGCAGAAACGCGTCCAAGCGGCATGTTTTAAGAAATTTATTTTTCATATATGTATTGTTTTCTAAAGTTTACGCGTTGAACACTACACATTGAAATGAAATAACTTTTACGTTTTTTATTTCAATTTTTTATCCTGACGTTTCGAACCCTTTGCAGGGTCCGTGGTCACAGGGAGACTGAAGTGTTGGTCGTTTTATAATTTGTTAGTAGCTTGTGTACCCTCATTTAATTTCATTAAATTTAATGCCTATTTGTTTGACATTGGTAGATGTTTTAAGACTGCGAGGTTTTTAATGTATGCTGCAGACGATAAGAAAATATTTAGTTTAATTAAATGTAAACAAGACTGTACCAAACTTTAGAGGGATCTGGAGTCTTGTACAACTACATACAAAAAATTAAATTACTGTACCCTTTAATGCCATCGCACACTAGGCGACACGCGACTGCGACAGTTCGGCGTCTAGACGCAACGACAGGCTGCGGCCGACAATTTCATATATTTTGTTCAAAGCTCCGCACACTAGGCGTCAGTCGAGAGTCGCGTCTACAAGTTAGGGGAGTCGCGAAACTGACGCTCACAACTGTCGTCGTGTGTGCGCGTGCACGTCGCGACTAGGCGTGGCGACTACTAGACACAGCGACAAGTCGTTCAGTGTGCGATGGCATTTAACCGCCAAGGTCGGATTAATCCAACAAATTTTTTGGGACTCATTTCGCCAAGGTCGTATATTTACAACCTTTTGCTTTTTTGTATAATAACGCTGTAATAAATAAAAATAATGTTTATATTTGGTAAATAGTTAATCAAGTAATCTTAAGATTACACTTTAGTCTCTTAATTAGAAGACCTAAAAAAATAATGTGTGAAGTTAGATAAAATGTAGGTGTGATTATTTTACCAAAATTATTAGGCTGTTGAAGATTGTGTTTATGATACATACATATCGTTAGAATCTCTCAAGGTTATTAGGTAAACTGATATTGATATTGTCCAAAATATAATCATGTTTGTTTAATAACTTACCAATGTCTATATTCGTTGTTAACTGTTGTACGAGCCCAAATGCAAAAGAGTTCGTCCAGTCATATATTGCAAAGGTTGCCTGTTTTCAACCTAACTACATTTACATAAAAAAGGTCTTTGAAAAAAACAGTATAGGGTAAAATTTACTATCTTATTGTTCGTTAATCAGGCACTTATAAAGAAAAACTTATTTTACTAAAATATCCAAATATAGCCTCTTTAATTTGCTACGGCTAACTCAAAATAGTTCGTTTAGTTCTTAATCGATGCAAAAGAGTTCGGCTATGTCTCAATTCTGTCGGTTTTTAATGAAAAATAAGTAAAATTTGATTTGAAAGAAAAGATCTGCCACATAATGCGTCGCTGTCATTTCCAAACATATAAAAACCATGTTTCATATAATTTTATCATTATTTTCAAACAAAATGGCTCGCGGGAAACCGATCGCCGACGAAGTACGGAAAATAATAATTTACAGCAACAATACTGGCAAATCTGCTTATCAAATTGCGAAGGATTTATCCCTACAAAGATCGACAGTTCAGACCATCATCGAATATCACAGGAAAAATGGCACGGTTGAATGTTTAAAGAAACCTGGTCGGCCGCAAACACAAACGTAGCTGAAAATCTAGTTTTGAAAAGAATCATTTAAAAAAATCGTCGTGCCCGCGCAGTAGAACTTACCTTGGAGTGGAGAGAGATGATTCACAAAGACGTATCTGTCGATACTTGCACGAGAGTCGTAAAACGATTAGGCTATAGATTTTATACGGCTAAAGAGAAGCCTTTACTCACGCCTCTCCAGAAAAAGAAAAGGCTGAAATTCGCTAAAGATCATGAAAATTGGACTGCAGACCAGTGCCGTGAAATAATATGGAGTGATGAATCTAAATTTGAGGTGACGATCGGTGATGTACGGAAAAAGGTTATTAGAAAAAAAGATGAAACATTCCATACCGATTGTATCAAAAGAAAAGTGAAGTTTCCTGGGGCCCGACCGCCGAATCGGTCGCTTTGACTGCGAGTATAGTTTATGACGTCATCTTGCCACCTCGCATCGCCTACGAAAGCAATATCAAAAGCTAAAGGCTATAGCTTTCGATATTGCTTTCATAGGCGGCACGAAACGACAAGATGACGTCATAAACCACACACTTATTTTTTATTTTATAAAGCGATCGGTTAGGCGGTCGGGCCCCTGGATCGGTAATGATATGGGGCTGCATGTCAGCACAAGGTTTGGGTCGTCTACATTTTGTTGAAGGAACTGTTAATGCAGTAGAGTACCAAAACATTCTGGAAACAAGTCTCGTGCCCTCGATTCCAACGCTGAAACATCGTAATGCCTATACCTTTCAACAAGACGGTGCTTCATGTCACACTGCGAGGACAACCAAGGCTTGGTTTAACAAAAATCAGATCCCTACAATGGAGTGGCCGTCCAGTAGTCCAGATTTGTCACCGATTGAAACCCTATGGTGGAAAATGATGAAAATGCTGCGCAAGTATCCAGCAAGGTCTAAAAGCGATCTAAAAGAGAAAATTAAATCTGTCTGGGATTCAATAACTCTACAAGAGTGTGAAGAATTGGTAGCAACGATGCCACGAAGAATAAAGGCCGTGATCGAAGGTGACACTACTAAGTAGTAGACGAACTATTTTGCGCCGTTGAATGCGATGGACGAAGTTTATTGCGTGGATGATTCCCGAAGAATTTCTTTTTTTTAAATAGGGAAATATTTTGTTACTTTTGTTAATTGAAAATAAACTTAATTTAATGTTCAAAACCACTCTGTTTTTATTTAACAAATAAAATTTATTCATCAAAATTTTACTCTGAATATTAGACACTTATAATACTTAATTATGATATTTAGAAAATTTACTATGAAGTCCATTTGCATTAGAGGTGCAGTAATAATAAGTCGTTTTGATTTGAGGCATTTTGCTTTGTAGGCATTTTAAATGTAGTAATTTTGCCACTTAGTTTCATAGCTGTTTAGGAGTGATCCTTTTAAGTTGTTTTGCGGCGTAGGCATTGTGATCATAAAGGCTATCTTTGTGCTGCAGAAGCGGGCTATTCGAGCAATTTATAACCTAAAAGCTGGTAATTCTCTCAGGGAGAGATTTAAAGATATTAATATAATGACAGTTGCATCATAATATATTTACAAGAACCTAATGCATGTTTATAAAAATATTGTTTTTTTTTTTCTAAAAACAGTGATATTCACAATGTAAATACTAGAAATAAAAATAAACTAGCAGTACCTTATACTAGGCTCTACAAAGTAAATAATTCATTTAGAGGCCTGTGTGTACGTTTTTACAATAAAGTTCTTATTCAAAAACTTAATACTAATAAATTTAAAATCGCCACTAAAGAAAAGCTTTATAAAAAGCTTTTCTTTATTTTTTTTTTAAATATTATAAAGTGTCTGATTACATTGAAGACAAAACAGCATGGGTTTAAAATACTCCAATCACTCCAACAGGTATATCTTATTTAAAATATTGTTAAGGTTTTTTAAACTTGTTTAACTTGGTATTGACATATAATTTTGTAAATGTCGTAACTTATTAGGTTACATAATAGGTCGGCTATCGAAAAAAATAAGACACGCGTTGTTTTTAAACCTAAATATTTGGTAAGAAAAATGAGTATAAGAACAAAAAAAATACACAGCTTTATCATTATTTTTTGTTTATTTTAACGTATTTCAATAATTTTCATCACCTTTCGTTATTTACAAAATAAATGATCACACACTAAAAACATTGCGCAAAAAACTTTGTCCGTTCTCAAAACCATGCAAAATAGTTCATCTACCACTTGGTGGCATTGCCTTTGCTGTACAGCCTTTATACGTCAGGGCATGGTTGCCCCCAACTCTGCACATTCCTCAGGTGTGATGGACTCCCATACAGCTGCCAATTTAGCCTTCAAATCGTTTTTCGACCTGTCCCCTGACCGCCTAACCGATCGCTTTGACTACGCGTATAGTTTGACGTCATCTTGCCACCTCGCACCGCCTATGAAAGCAATATCATAAGCTAAAGGCCCGCTCCCCTCCATCGTCCGCTCGCGACGGTGCCCCGTCCTTTCTGTATGTTTTACAATAGGGCGAAGACGAGTAAGCGTCGTGCCCCCGCCCTGTCTTTTCTATATGTTTTGGGTTGCGACGCTTCTATACATTTTGTATGAAAAGGACGAGGAAGAGACATTCGTCTGCGCCCCGTCTGCGTCTTACGTCTGTTCTATGTGTCCCGCGCCTTAGAGTACACCCAAACAAATCTACTTGTTCCGCTAAGGTATTAAGGAATTGTGTGGCGTGGGTGAGGGTCGCCTCCTTCAACAAGTTGGTGCAGGCGCGCGGTATCGCCAGCAGAGGCGGCCGCAGTGTTGCCGTTTTAGTGACTTTGTCGCTAGATCTAGTGGATTTCTGACGAGTTTGGTGACATTTTTTTAGAATTTAGTAACTAGAAAAAATATAGTGCTTTTTGGTGAGATTTTGAACCTCATCGATGGACACTCAGTTCGTTTTGATACTCAGGATTTTTCAAAAATATATTGTTAAAATTAAATAAAACTAGAAAAAAGTTAAGGTATATTTTGTGCTGTTGGCTGTTTGTTAGGGATTTTTCTTCTTGTTTTTCGTTTTAGTTTTGATTATCGCTTAGTTCGCATAGTATTAAAGTCTTAAAATGGTAGTACTATTAAAGAAAAAATCGTATTGTCATAAATACAGAAGCACCTTAGAAGCCATTAAACCTAAAGAACGCTCTCATCCATACCCAAGAATCTTACCACTAACTAAGAGAGCTTTGCCACTGAGATAAGATCACAGTATAAGGTTACATGCGGTTATTGTAAAGGAGAACATCACATTCATAGCTGTAAAGAATTTTGTAAACATGAGCTTAGTAATAGAAAAGAGTTTGTACAGAGCAACCAGATGTGTTTTAAGTTTCTGAGAAAAGGCCACGACGTCAAATCTTGTTTACAGACCACTAGTTGTCAAAAATGTGGCCGCAGCAGGCATCATTCACTTTTACATGGGTTTGTTGTACCTAGTCAACCTACAGAAAAAGAAACCGGAAACAGTCACCACACTTAGCGTATCCACAGATAAAACCATACAAACAGTACAAGTTATTTTAGCAACTGCATTAGTCAATGTGCAGTCACACAGAGGTCAGAGTCGCACACACAGGCTTCGCGCACTAATAGACCAGGGCTCACAAGCCAGCCTTATCACCGAAACAGCATTTTTGGGCTTACAGAGATCACCCGTGCAGGGTACTGTACTGTAATGGGAGTTGGATCTTCCACTTTAGTCACAAGAGCAACAGTGAGTTTAATATTAGCTCACAATACATCCCAAACTTTGCAGTAAGAGTCAGAGCATATGTTTTAAAAACATTAACATCATACATACCTCAGCCAGCAACCTGGCCACAACTTCAACAGTTAAAGAGTTAGCTGACCCAACATTTCAAAGCCTGGAAAGATAGATTTAATACTTGGAGCAGACGTGTTCACAGAGATCCTACAAGAAGGAGGACTTAAAAACAACAACAACACGCTCGTTGCTCAGCAAACATCATTGGGTTAGCTGATATCTCACCAGTGCTAACACTAAACAACCATGTGAAGTACATGTTCATCACATCAAGTTTGAGATAGATTCTATTCTTCGTCGATTCTGGGTGATAGAAGAAAATAATGAAAAGAGAAAAATGAAAAGAAAATTATGACTAAGGCAGAGAGCCAATGTGAAACACACTATAATAAAACACATACAAGGTTAGAGGATGGTTCCTACCGAGTTCGAATGCCATTCTATACAAATCCCCCTGACCTCGGGAGTCATTGACCTAAGCTCAAAAGAGATTTACTTCATTAGAAAACCGGTTTAACAAAAACCCAGAGCTACATGCAAGGTATTGTGAGTTTATGGATAATCATCCATAAACTCACAATACCTTGCATGTAGCTCTGTTATATACCCTGTTATATGTAATCACATATAACAGGGTCATATGGAACCTGTAACAACAAAAGACACAAATAGCAAAGTATGCTATATTATATACCACACCAGGCTGTTATTAATGAACAACATCTGACAACAAAACTGCGAGCCGTCTTTGACAGTTCTTCTAAGACAACTAACGGCAAGTCTCTAAACGATAACATGTTTATAGGACCTGCTTTAGAGAACGATCTGCGAGATGTTTACACCGAGATGGAGAAGACACCGCATTGCTTTAGTTGGTGACATTCGTCAAATGTTCAGGAGAATTGGCTTGGATGAAAGAGACAGAGACTACCTACGAATCTTGTGGCGATGCAATACCGATCAAGAGCCACAGCACTTACGCCTTACCACTGTAGCATATGGCACCTCATGTGCGCCTACTTAGCCATAAAAAAACCTCAGACAGTTAGCTGAGGATGAGAGAGGCAATTTCCAAGATCATTGACACAGTGCTGTATGACTTCTTCTGCGACGATTTACTGTCTGGAACAAGTAAAATAGAAAAGGTAAAAGAGCTAAAAGATTGTCTCACATCTTTATTACTTGAAGGTGGATTTACACTACACTAATGGGCTTCAAATAGTACAGAGATTGAAAAGGTAGAACAATCAAACCGCAAAGTGCTTGGAATCAACTGGAATGCGCAATCAGTTAAGTTTGAGTTAAAAATAGAGCTTTCACCCGCCAGTACATATGTATCAAAGAGAACCGTATTATGTGACATAGCTAAGATTTATGACCCAGCTGAATGGTTCGCACCGGTGGTGGTCACTGCAAAAGGCATGCTACAAAAACTATGGATAGACAAAGTGGATTGGGATGACTGCTTACCTGATTCATTATTACAGGAGTGGGTGACTTACCGCAATCAGCTGATTAACATGCCTGCCATAGAGTTGAATAGATGGATTGGCATTACAGAAGAGACTGTTAAAGTGGAACTGCATGGATTCTCAGATCCTTCCACCATTGCATACTCGGCAGTAGTTTACTGTAGAGTATGAACACCTGAAAACACCATAGTCACAATGATAGAAGCAAAATCAAGAGTCGCTCCAGTTAAGCAAATTTCAATCCCCAGATAAGAACTGTTTGGAGCTGTATTATTAGCAAAATTACTGCATGGAGTTCAACAAGCTGTATCAACATCAATTCAAGATACTTACGCATGGACAGATGCAACCATTGTTCTTGCGTGGGTGAAAGATCACCTAGTTACTGGGCTACATTTGTTGCCAATCTCCATTGGCAACTCACTGAAATTACAAACCTGATAGACAAAGAGAGATGGCATCACGTTGCTTCACAACAAAATCCCGCTGATGTAGCTTTCCGAGGGATTTCTCCGGCAGACTTACCTGATCACCTGCTGTGGTGGCATGGGCCTTCATGGCTGCGTGCACCCAGTACCTTACCTTTAGAGAAGGCAAGCTCCGTGGAACCTACACACCTGGAAAAAAAGTGTTAGAAAAGTCAATACAGTGCTTAAAATATCAGTGAAAGTCAATCTAAAAGTAAACTTAAAAGTGAACAGTGTTTAGTGTATAGACATTAGCATATTAGAAAAATATTCTACTTTGAGTAAACTAGTTAGAGCATTTGTTTTAAGGTTTTATAAGTGTAACTGTCTAAAACATAAATAAAAAATAAAAGTTGTATGCCATGTCTTAAATACCTAACAATTGATCTTAATATTTCATTAATTACACTAGACAAAATATCACAACAAAACTATTTCAATAAGTAAATTGCTATTTTAAATGTTCCTTCAAAATGTAACACGTATTATACACTTAATTAGCAATAAAGATTTTGATTTTGATTTTGAATTAAAAATTAAAATAAATTAAATTAGAGTATAAATTTTGCAAAATTAAATCCATTTGTTGATAAAGAGAATGTACTAAGAGTTAAAGGTAAAATTTCTAATGCTAACTTTTAGCAGCATTTAACATGCAACATCCTATTATTTTAGCAAAGGATTATAAACTTACTTATTTAATTGTTAAAGATTCACATTATTAAACATTACATGGTGGAGCGCAATTAATGTTAAATTTTATATTGTACATCCTATTATTTTAGCAAAGGATCATAAACTTACTTATTTAATTGTTAAAGATTCACATTATTAAACATTACATGGTGGGAGCAATTAATGTTAAATTTTATATTGTTAGAGTTAAGTACCTTGTAAAACAAATAATTCGAGTGTTCAAGTTTTATAATTCGACATTCTGGAAAATCCAATATACAATTATGTAATGGGCGACTTACCTAAGCATAGAGTTACACCGCAAAGACCCTTTAGTACCAGTGGCGTTGACCTGGCTGGACCTATAACACTTAAATTATTTAGTGGTCGTGGATCACCATAGATCAGATCAGAAGGCGTATATTAATTTGTTCATATGCACAGCTGTCAAGGCATTCCACCTAGAGTTAATCACTAGTTTAAGCTCGGAAGCATTCTTAGCAGCAGTCAGGCGTTTTACATCTCGTAGAGGGCACTGTCACAAACTAGTTAGCGATTGTGGCACTAATTTTGTTGGAGCTAGTAAGCAACTTAAAGAATCTATACTAATATTATAAAGCTGAATTGTTTGTTTGTTTGTTTGTTTGGTTGAACGCGCTAATCTCAGGAACTACTGGTTCGAATTGAAAAAATATATATGTTGAATAGGCCATTTATTGAGGAAGACTATAGGCTATATTACATCACGCTATGGCTAATAGAACGCGGGTGATACCGCGGAGCACAGCTAGTTATATATAAAGGGTTAGAAACTTACCTGAAGAATTGGCTTCATTGTTAGCTCAGAATGGTACTGAGTGGCAGTTCAACCCTCCTAGTGCACCCCATATGGTGGGCTATGAGGGGCTAACATAAAATCTGTAAAGAGACATTTATGTCGTGTTTTAAACGACACTAAACTTACTTTTGAAGAGTACTACACATTGTTGTGTCAAATAAAGTCATGTTTGAACTCTCTTCCATTAACCCCTACCAATGATGACATTGCTACAGCAATAACTTTCGGACATTTTTTAATTGAAGAACCACCAATTTTAACATCTATAAGATTTACTTCTGGTACTACACCAGAAGTAAATCTTATAGATGTTAAAATTCCACCACCTAAACCGTTGGTTATTTCTACAACAAAAGTTACAGTATTTTTAGAAAGGGTGGAGTCGAGAGTATTTATTAAATCTGCAAAATAGACAAAAATGGACTGGAGTTCAGAAAAATATTTCAGTAGGTGATGTAGTTTTGATAAAAGATGAAAGGTACCACCTGCGAAGTGGCTTTTAAGTAAAGTTTTGGAAACCCATCAAGGGTCTGATGGTTTGATAACAGTTGTAAGTGTTAAAATGTAAAGATTTGGTCTTTGAACGGCCAATACACAAGCTTTGTTTATTACCAATGTAGGTAGCGAGGTATGTTTTATAATCCTAAGTTTGTTAATTGTTTCATTGTAAAAGTAGTTTGTATTTTAAATGCCTTGAGCGGTCTTTGGTGGGCGATATGTTAGTTTACATTTTTTCATATAGTTGGCAACACCGGAAACGCACTTGATTGCAAGATGCTCGTCACTTTTGTAAAGACATTGTAATGCAGTTGCACAATTAAAATAAGTCAAAATTTCTGTGGACAAATAAACGAGTTTTATTCGACAACACATACAAAGGTGATTGTTATGACACTTAACCCTTTCGTTTCGTGTGCACTCGTACTTATGTACAATTTGGTCGTATTTTTTCATGACACCATCTTTCAAAAAACTTTGATGTATACGAAAGGTATGTAAACTTGCAAAGTACTATTAACTATATGCGATGTAGACTCCTTCGTTTGGTCGGAGTTCATTAATAATTGTCGTCGTGGATGATACTGGTAACTCAGACAAAATTATGATGTTATAGTGTGGTGAAAAAAAAAGCAGTCTTTTGATTTCTGCAAAGACTAAACATTGGAATTGTCGAAAAACTTCGTTGGCTCGGACTTGTATAGCAATCGGAGACGTTAACTTGCGAATTGCGTAATTAAAGCAAACCGATGTTAGCAAAATTATGATTAATAGAGGTAAAATTTATTATTTTGGTTTATTACTTGAGCGGCTCACGGTCTTAACGCTGGTTGGTTCTAATAAGGTAGCACAACACTTCTTCACTTTTAAAATTATTACTTGGGTCTTTTACTGAGTCTTATTTCGAAAGCGATGCGCATGTGGTTGCCACGCACCAAAAAGGAATGAAAAAACTGTTTGTGCTGTCACGCGGCAAGCGAGTGCTGTGGGGAGGACGAGAAAAGTTCTGAGAGCCTAATGAATGCTGTTAAAATATGGAAATTATAATAAATATTGTGGATGTATAATGTGTACCTGCGAGCGGCCTGCGCGGGCGGAAGCCGCGGCTGCCGTCGGGCGGGCGCGGCGCGCGCAGCACGCGCACGCGCGGCGCTGCGTCCTCCAGCGAGGCCGTGCGCAGCCGCGCCAGCAGCCGCTCCGGTCGCTCGCCACGCTCCGCCCGCTCCCCGCGCTCCCCGCGCTCCGACCGATCGCCGCGCGCACGAGCGCCCCCGCCGCGGCTGCAACATAATACATACACTGCACAATCCTCGCTCATCATTTATAACTGTTTGTTTGTATTCTTATTTGAGAATTTAAGTTTGATTCTGTTTTGTATTTAATTCTATTGTTTGACACTTAATAATTTTAACCTTATTACGATTAAAGTGTTTAAATTAGGGTTGTGGAGTACCTAGATAGACTAAGTTATAGATGTAAGTAATAAGAAACTATGTAATTGTGAAGAATTGTTAATATAAATGCAATATAAGTAAACATACTTATAAAAATTAACTATAGATGTTATTTGTCTGTAAATCTTCCTGGAACGAAATAAATAAACGTCTGATGTAGCTTTTTTTTTTTGCTTTTCTGCAATTTGGCAATCTGTTTCTTAAATAATAGGCCATTCTTTTGGTTGAGAAATTCTCACGAGTAAATGTTTTCGTTAGAAGGGGCTTGTCCAGCGACTCTACTCTTGTTTCTGGTGTTTTATTTATATCAAAATCTTTTGCTAAGGTTCGGAATGTCGTATCTCTTTAGCCTAATATACTGTTGGCCTCCCTCTCCGCTAAGCGTCTAAGGGAGTTTGTTAGCGTGTGCTGTCAATCTTTCCTGATACCTCAAGCTGCTTTCGACAAATTGTTTTCGAACTGTGGCTATACCGAGATCAAGGTAGATGTATTTATTTGCAATACATTTGGGGATACCAAGTATGGTCTGAGAGCCTTAGTCTGGAATCTCTCTAAGATCTCAATATTGCTGTTACTGGCAGAACCCCAAAGCTGTATGCCATAGGTCCAGATTGGCTTTAAGATGGTTTTGTAAATTAAAATTTTGCTGTTTTCATTCAGTTTTGAGTGGCGGCCTATCAGCCAATTTAGACTGCGCAGCTCTGCAGTTTGATCAGGGTTACTCTCAGGATGCGGTTGAAAAACGGTGTTCACGTGTTTTGCAAACGTTTCAGCCTTTTCTTTGTCTGATCTAGCCCACCCTCTCTCGCTGTTGTTGAGAGGGGACATATGAGCTTATCGTGTATACCTGTTCTCAATAGGGTAGTGCTTAACTCTTTGCGGCATGGTGGTTGATTTTTTAACCACATATTTCATATGGTTTTTAATCTCATTTCAATCACATAAAGTTAAAAATGTGGTGGGTATATACATCCCTCTGACCCTAAAGAGTTAATGTTCTTTTTAACAATAACTGCGCTTCCCCCATGGCTGTTTCCAGAAGGAAAGAAGGAACTAATCATAGTTGCATACATTTTGTAATTGTCAAAAACTATGTGCGTTTTCGCAGTAAATTTTGTTTCAGATATAAGTGGTACATCAATCATTTCTGATTTTAAATAAAAATTTCAAACTCTTGACGTTTCTCCGTCAAGCCGTTGGCGTTCCAAGTGACCACTCGGAGGTTTCGATTCAATTCTTAACAAGGCTGCTGACTAACTGGACCATGCGGTCCATCATTTTGTCTAGCATAGTTTCAACCATGGTCATTATTGAATTCTGCAGTTTGTCTAGCATAGTTTCAACCATGGTCATTATTGAATTCTGCAGTTTGTCTAGCATAGTTTCAATTAGTTTCATGATGTCATTTATCTGATGTAATAATTTTTATTATAGTCCTACCTCTCATACGTAGAGACTCTAAGTCATGCGTAAAGCAGGCTTATTAACGCTTTTTTCTTTTTTTGGGAGTTTGCCGATTGCCTTACTCGGCATTTTCAACGACATTGAGCTTTTTTGGGGGCGGCGTAAAGCTCAATGGGTTCTTCAAGCCGTGTGAAACGAAGCACCGTCAGGAATTTTCTAGAAGGAACGGCATCATGCACAAGTAGACGGGACAAACTAGTGCATAATGCCGTATCATGCACTAGTGTGTCCCCGTCTGTATACCCTACTAGATTCTCAAAGGGGTTCGGATCGGATAAGGATCAGAACAACCAAAGGGCGCCTTTAAAGGCTCGAACTTCGGCTCGGGTTGAACGGGTCGTGGGGGTGCGGAGAAGAGCCCAGGTAAATGTCTGTACCTGGTACAGAGCGCGTGTGAACCGGGTCGTCGTACTCTTATTCTACGAGTACGGTGTCTTGGACCTAAACTAATGTGCATGTTTAGTGTATTCTGTAAATGTGTAGTACATTTAGAGGATCGGGCGGGGGGAAGTTCGCAGTTGTTATGGGATCGTCTAGGACGTGTCTAGGACGTCAATATGTGTACGGTCTTGTTGGTGGAAGACTTTAAACATTAGGAGTGCGTCGATCGTCGATATCTCGGGAAAAGAAAACCGCAGCGCTTTCAGCGAAACCAATCGTCGAGGATGTTAGCGGCCGATTGGAGTCTGTTGGAAACCGCGTCTTTGTCTCTACTGGACGAGCGCGGTATAGCGCGGTGTCATCCGCTATTAGAGCTAGCTCTACGCATAGGCTTTAGGAATATCGTTTGCATAACAAACAGGATTGGAGATAAAAAGGAGCCTTGCGGCACACCGGCGCGAATTGGATGCGGGGTGGAGTGTATCTTTGACGCGGAAGTGGCGCATCTCTCGTGCGCTCGGTATTTAAACCGCTGCTGCATACGAATTATAGTATGGAACGGACCTCACCCGATCCGGTCCCCTCAGAAAATCTGTCAGGGGAACCTCTAACGGTGTTTCGGGCACACGGCTTCAGGAACCCATGTCAGTTTCCCGTTACCCCTAAAAAAGCCCAGTGTCACTGAAAATTACACCTGAGGCAATAAGCAAACTCCCTCCAAAAACAAAAGTATATGCACTTAGACGTAAACATTGTGTTTGTATGATTTATTGTATCCACACCTATTTTTCTTATAATTTTAAACGTAAGTACGGTAATCAGAAAACGATGTAAAATTGTGTAACATGATGCATTGATAGGCAATAAACGCACGAGTGTGACGAAACTGTATGTAGTGTGTGAAAATGTAAAGAAAGGTGCCCATTGTATGAAATAAAATGGTAGTACTTTTGTAGATGTTAGTTATATAAAGTTCGCGAAGCCAACTTGCAAGTTCGGAGGTCCGGAGGTGTTCCTCGAACGAACGTGTACGATGTGTACGTGTCCAATGTACAATTAATTAATAAACGTGTAGCAACCCGCGGCAGCCGGGCCGGCCACTGAACTATCCACCGGATGCGTCAGACTTATCGTGAGCTGCATTCGACATTTTCTAGAATTTTCACAATTTTTTATCTAACCCAGCATAAAAGTGTTCGTATCTCTTAGATAACTTTTGTTTATAACAACAACACTAGCATAGATGCATTGGAAACAAGGGCAAATCACTTTAAGAAAAAACATGAGTAGTTTTTCATCAAATTCGGAATTGGTTAGAGGGTGACGCGGCTAGCGGCTAGCGGCTGTACGTACCCGAGGCGCACGACGTTGCAGGCGGAGGACTTGCCGTTGCGCGGGTTGGTGAGCATGACGAACTCCACAGCGTCGCCGGGCTGCAGCTCGGCCGCGGCGCCGCGCACCTCCGACATGTGGAAGAACAGCCGCCGGTTGTCCTCGCCCTCCAGCGACAGGAACCCGAACCCTCCTGCCCGTGCGCAACCAACGCAACACAAAACATTACATGCTATGCCAACACATGGCCGACATATTCAGCTTGTTTGTTACAAGGGAAAATTGTGTACAAAGTGACAACACTAGCTATAACTGATATATTGATCTTAATCGTCAACCTCATGATCCAAAAAACCGAACTCATAACATGTCAAAGTTGAACAAAAATAATGTAATAATTTAAAGAGGTTCGAACATTTTTGTATGGAACCTGGCACCCCTACATGTCCGCCATTTTAAAAAAAACGTGATTTGGCGGCCAGTGATGAAATGTATGTGAATCGACAGAGTATGTGTTTACAAACAAAAAGTGTTCCATGATGAAATCTCTAAGTGATACGGTTTCTGAGATATTTGACTCCAAAAACAGAAAAGTAAAGCAAAAAAAAAACAATTGTTTATTTAATGAATCGTCTAACGTAAATGAGTTAAAAAAAATCCTTCGTGCTACACGAAACCGGTTCCACCTGGTTCGGTGCGCCGTGACACTTCGCGCCGTACCCCGCCATCCGCCATTTTGTTTAACGTTCATTCATTTCATTCGGCTTCTAACCTCCTGGGCCCTGTTTAATAAAGCCGACAATTCGACATATATGTCAAAAAACGACAAAATTGTAGAATTGTCGCGCTTAGGCTGTTTAATAAAAGTTACAAATATGTCAAAAATCGACAGGTGAAATCTTGACATATTTGTCATTGAAAAAGCGTTTAATAAACCTTGACATATGTCAAAAAACCACAGTCAAATTATTTCTGACAATTGTCGGTGACAATTGTCGGGTTGTCGTGACAATTATGTCGACTTTTGACATCTATCTATATCAGCCTTTGGGTTCGTCTTCGAACATAGGCCTCCTCTTCATCTTTCCAGCGTTCTCTATTACCAGCCACCTGCATCCAGTTAATTCCGGCTTGTTGCCGGATGTCGTCTGTCCATCTTTTAGGCGGTCTTCCCCTGCCGCGGGTGTCATTGCGGGGTCTCCACTCTAAAGTCCTTCTAACCCAGCGATCGTTGTTCATCCGTGCAATGTGTCCCGCCCATCTCCACTTACGGCTCTCAATCTCCTCCACCACGTCGCGGACCCGTGTCTTTCCTCTGATCCACTCGTTTCTCCTATGATCTTGGAGAGAAATGCCAAGCATCTGTCGTTCCATTGCTCGCTGTGCAACTCGGAGTCTTTCAGCAGACCTTTCTGTCAACGTCGTGGTTTCCATCCCATACAGGAAGACCGGCAGAACACACTGGTTAAACACCTTGGTCTTTAGGTGTTGAGGTATCTTTTTGGACCGCAGAATATGATTATTGGCGCCAAATGCTGCCCAGGCTTGCCCAATGCGCCTACCTATTTCCGCAATCTGATCTTCGGACCCGAGAGTAATTTTGTGGCCTAGATAGATATAATGGGCGACCAACTCTACAGGTAGGACGAGATTTTTCACATTGTCGATGTTTGTCATAGTTTTAGTTTTTGACAAATTCATTTTCAAACCCACTTTTGCTGATTCCCGTTGTAATTGATCGACCATATCAATCATATCTTCGATGTCATCGCTGATCAGTGCGATATCATCAGCGAATCGCAGATTGTTTAGCCTTTCCCCATCGACTATTACACCCTTAGTTGTCCAGTCTAGTGCCTTAAAGATGTTCTCAAGGGCAGCGTTGAACAATTTAGGTGATATGGTGTCACCCTGGCGAACTCCTCTCTCCAGTCTAAAAGCCTTTGTTAGTTTGTGAAGGCGTATCGAAGATGTTCCAGACAGCTGAAGATGTTTAATGAGCTGGATATATCTTTCATCGACTCTACTGTCCGCCAAGGCCTTCTCTACTGCCCAGGCTTCTACTGAATCGAACGCTTTCTCATAGTCGACGAAGGTGATAATAATGGGCTTTCGATATTCGTGGCATTTTTCGTTTACTGTCTTCAGGGTATGTATGTGATCGTTAGTCCCATAACCAGATCGGAACCCTGCCTGCTCTCTTGGTTGGTACGCATCTAATTTACCCCTTAGTCTGTTCAGGATAGTTCGAGTGAACAGCTTGTAGATCTGAGACAGAAGACTAATGGGGCGATAATTATCTAGCCTCCGAATATCTCCCTTTTTATGAAGAAGGACAATGATCGCTTTGTGCCATTCATTCGGGACCCTGCTGCTTAATATGCAGTTTGTGAAAAGCAGTGCTAAAGCTTTCCAGACTGAATCAGGCGCCAACTTGAGCATTTCCGGGATGATATTGTCCTGTCCGGGTGACCTTCGGCTTTTAATCTGGTTAAGGGCAATACGTATTTCCTGCTCAGTAACGTCTGGGATTTCTTCAGAGCCAACATTCAAGATAGGAGCCCTGTATGGATGTACATCCAATGGCGAGGTGTTGATTGGTAGCCTACTTTTGTACAGGTTTTCATAATACGTTCTCGCTACCTCTAACAGCTGCTCTCTATTAGCCACAACGTCTCCATTCTCGTCCATAAGCTGGAAAATCTCCTTTCGCCCATTGGATAATTGAGATCGCAAAATACGTTTACTAGTGTTCGACTGTATGGCACTAGTAATTTTGTCCTCTTGGTATCTCATCAAATCTTGTCTTATCTTATGGCGAACTTCTTTATGGAGATGACGATAATCTGGGGTGTCCGACTTGCCTTCTATTCTCATTTGATGACGGCTTTTTATGAGATCAAGTGTTTCAGCTGTTAGCTTTTTGGGCCTGAAATCGCCATTATCTGGCATGACATCTTTCTGTGCTGCCTTCATTACCGATGTTAAATGTTCATTGAGGGCTTCTATTGACATCGTTTGGTGTATATCCATGTTGTGTAGGTGGTTGCTGATATACTTTTTGTATTCTTCGGCCCTAACTCTAATCAGATCTGGAACAACGTGTTGTGGTATATGACGCTGTGCAAGCTTTCGTCTGTCGGCTTTCGTATTAATGGCAAGAGTTGCACGAACTAAGCGGTGATCACTACCAGTGTAAAAGTTGTTGAGCACTGATACATCGTGAACAATGTTTTTGCGATTGCTGATTATGTAGTCGTATTCATTTTTGTGAACTCCATTAGGGTGTCGCCATGTCCATTTCCGTTGTGGCTTCTTATCAAAAAAACGTATTCATGACATACATGTTACTTCTCATTGCAAAGTTCACCAGTTCCTTCCCTCTTTCGTTCCTATTGCCAAAGCCGAATCCACCCATACAACACTCAATATCCATCTCTTTTCCTCCGACTCTGGCGTTAAAGTCACCCATAATGATGGTGTTATAGGATTTACATTTCTGCACAGCCGCGGTCACCTTCTCGTAGAAATCCTCGACTTCGCTGTCTGGGTGGCTTGCAGTGGGGGCATATACCTGTATAATAGCGAGTGTATATTTGGCCGTTAGTTTTATTTTTGTATATGCCACTCTATTGGATACACAACCTATTTCTATCACACGGTCCTTTATTTTCCTGTTGATCAGAAAGCCAATTCCTCCTATACCCCTCCTTATGCCTTCTTTATAGTAGAGCATGTTACCTGATGGTAGTGTAACAAGTTCTTCACCATCCCTTCTGATCTCGCTCAGACCTAGAATGTCCCATTTAATGCGCTGTAATTCTGTTTCAAGTTCCATAAGCCTATCATCTATGGACAGTGTTTGTGTATTGTATGTGGCTACGTAAAGTTGTTTATTGCAGTTAGTCAACTCCCAGGGATTCCTTGTCGCACCCCTGCTCCGTATCACCTGGCTACTGCTGAGGCCAGAGAGTGACAGAGCGCTGGGAACTCGGGGTCGATTTTTGTTTTTGTCTGTCATTGTTGAAGAGGGAGGTTTAGCCAATAATCACCACGCCAGCAACGGCGGGTTGGTGATCGCAGTTCAACGACCGGATCCGATGGATTCCATCACCGCTCGAAAATATTCACTTCCACAGCCAAATGCCTCCTTCTGAGGTCCGCCTGATAGAACGCAAGCAGACTGCTTCCTCTGCTAGGGCAATGCACTTATTTCATGGCGGTGCAAACTCGCCATGTCACAGGGCCTTCATTAGGCATTGTAGTTTTTCATGGAGATGTTCATGCCACAGAACATCCCGCCACACCTTCCGTTCCCTGCCGCCTCGGTCTGGGATTGCTTATTCAAGGAGGTTTCCCCTTATTCGCAGCTATCCTACATACTGTAGGATATATCACTATCCGCCACCTGTGACCCGGTAAGTGGCTGAGGCTCGCCCTTACCGACTTTTGACATATTTGCAAATTATTTTGTTTTATGAAGCTAAATGAGGGTAAAATAGAAAAAATATAAATCAATCACTGGTGCATCTTCGATAGTTCGTTTTGAGTGCGTGTAAAATGGAAATGCACAAAAAACTCACTATTTTGGGCCTTATTTATGAAAACAGGGATATACTCTTTGGGAAGTTTAGTGACCAATTGACCCATGATATAAAAAAAAATGGAAAGAAATAGCCGAACAATTAATAGCATAAAGTATAATTAAGTATTCATCATCACTACTCTCACTGCTCGACGTAAGTACCATTTTTTTGTAATAAACACTTTCTTACACCTTCAAAGTTCAAAATATGATTTCGCGACAGAGGGTAACGCTCCTGTCAGAAATGTCGTACAATTCTACAAATATGTCAATATGTCACGACAATTTTATGTTTTATAAAGCAGATTTGACAAGTTTTTCACGACAAATTGTCACCTGTCACCTGTCGCTTAAAAAGTTTTATAAAACAGAAAAATGTCGGATTGTCGCGACAATTCGACATATTTGTGAATTTCCCACCATGACAATTATGTCACCTGTCAGTTTTATTAAACAGAAAAATTGTCAAATTGTCACTTTTTGACATATGTCGACTTGTCGGATTGTAAGCTTTATTAAACAGGGCCCTGGTGTGAGTGCACGAATGGTTATTTTCCTCACGAGCAGTTTTTTTGTTATGTTACTGTTAAGTTTTTGTTACGTTGTAATTATTGTTATTGTTATTTGCGTTATCATGTCCACCGGTCCACCGGGATCACGGTGTTTGTTTTGTGGACTCAGTACAGCCACCCGTATGGGAGGACGCCGTCCTAGGCCGCAGCTAAGAAGCTATGAGCTGACTGAGGAATATCTGACTGATAACCCACACGTACAAGCTTATTCTCACCATCCACTCGACGCACGGGAGGTTAGTACAAAATATTTCTATACAGTTTCAAATTCTCATATAAATGTTAATTCGTTATTTTAATGAATGTCTAGAATTGAGAAAGGATTGCTTAGATGGTTTGGTCATGTCGAGAGGATGAGTTAAAGTAGATTAGCAAAAGTAATATATAGTGGGAGTGTGAATGGGAACCTAGAAAGCCTAGAAGGACATTCCATGACCAAATAGGTGGTGTCTTGAAAAAGGCCAGATCAAAAGTACCCTAAACCGGCGAGCATGCATGAAGAGATTGATGATTGTGGAAGAAGTAAAAGTTATGAGCCAAGATCGTAGCAAATAGAAGGATGTGGTCTCTGCCTACCCTTGCGGGAAAAAGGCTTGACTTTATGTATGTATGTATGTATGCGCTTTATTCAATGCTTTCGGTGCTCGATACAACGATCATAACTAAGTAAACGAAATTATTAACCAAATTAATTTAAAACAGAACTCCCCTAACACCTTGAGCGAAATAGTTATTCAAAATGACTTGAATCACCACAGGGTGGATTTCCGAACAATAGAAGCAAATGTCGGGCTAGAAGATTTTCCTGTCTTAACCAAAGACGATCTAATAATAATGGCATTAGGAACCTACCAAATTGCTCAAGCCAGGAGTTATTATGGCGAGCACATAAAAGCAAACGGTGCATATGTAGTGCAAGTATGTAGAGGAGATGATGCGAATCTGTTTCCAGATGACTCCTGGCTATTACGAGCCAAAATTCAATCGCGTCACTCGGGAAACCGTAACTATTTTACAAAAACACAAATGTTGAAAAAATTTCCACGAGCAGGGTTTGAACCTGCACCCTTCTGACATACCGGGTCAGGTGCTCTTCCAATTGAGCTATCGTGGTTCTAACCAGCCCGCCGAAATTATTCAACACTATTTACTTTAAAAATTATATAAACATTTTATAAATAGCTTGCCTACTTCTTAACTGATCTTTAGTATTTGTAAAAATATTAAGATCGGATGTTAATGACGGTAGTTGTTAACATTGAATGAGCGCCTTTGGCTTAGTGTTGATAAATTCCGCCGGGCTGGTTAGAACCACGATAGCTCAATTGGAAGAGCACCTGACCCGGTATGTCATAAGAGTGCAGGTTCAAACCCTGCTCGTGGAAATTTTTTCAACATTTGTGTTTTTGTAATTTGTTCGCAACAAAATTTGCGTTAAAAATTATATAAGCATTTCGTAACTATTTTGTTTATATTTTAGTAAATAACCTCATGGAGGGCCGAGAAAAAGTCGCGGGATGGTATCGCTCATGTATATTGGGGAAAAGAACCCTGGACTATTGTTCCCATATAATGTGTGTTATATGGTTCATGGCATGGACACCAGGAAACATTGCCGATGGCACCAGCGGCATTTTTAGATTCAATCATTGTCAGACATGATATAGAGAACGAAGCGAATAACGAATTTTAAACCAAAAGAAGCCGCTGCGCTGGTAGCAAACTATTAGTTTTAGATACAATATCTATAAATAGTATATTTATATGTAATAAAATGTGTTCAAAAAAAAGAACTGGCTTGATTTTATTTAAAATACCTAACTACCTATTAAACAATATTGAGTATGAATCATACAAAGCTCGGGAACGGAGACGGTGGAGCGCCTTGAGAGAGGCCTATGTTCAGCAGTGGATCTATACGGGCTGGTGATAAAAGGCTTGTATTATATAGATATGTATTATGTATACATAGGTATGTATTATATACCTATTTTGTCATTGAAGGAGATTAAATAAATAAAATATTTGTTTTTGGAGTCAAATATCTCAGAAACCGTATCACTTAAGAGATTTTATCATGAAACACTTTTTGTTTGTAATCACTTACTCTGTCGATTGACATGCGTTTCATCACTGGCCGCCAAAACACGTATTTTTCAAAATGGCGGACATGTTGGAATGCCAAAGAGGTTAGATGCTCTTTACTTTATAGTTAATTATGGTTTTGCATATTATCACAGTGTTCTTTTTACTTGGCTAATTTTCGGGGTTATACACCTATTAGTATTACCGAACATCTTGTATAAGCAAAAATAATAAATATTCTTATTATCTTTCAAAAATATATAATAAGCTACAGTAAATACAGATATTTGCTATTTCCATGCGTGTAAGCAACATTTTGCTAATGAAACTTATTAGTTTAGCAAATGTTCCTAAATAGTGAATGTAGAGTGTAAAGTGTAAAGTGGGCATACCTTTGATGGCGTCGACGGTGGCCTTGCGCTTCTTGCGCACGGGAACGATGTTGGCGGCGCGGCCGCCAGCGTCGGCCTGGAAGGTGACCGGGTCGCCCACCTGCAGGATCTCGCGCTTGCACGCCAGCCCCGTGATGCCGAACTCGTATACCGCGCCCACGCCGCCGCCGTCCACCTGGATCAGCCCTGCCGCCCCACAATCACTAATATTTAATAAATTCAATAGAACATCTTTTTTTTCTAACAAGACTTAATTTAAAATTAGGCAACAAGTTACTTTTTAATCTTAAAACTAAATACTGTTTCAATTATAGGCCGCCACGAAATGTCCTGACGTGACGTATCAGAAAAAAACTAACAAAATAAACTGTCTACGCAATAAGGGCGAATGTAGTGTAGGGATTAATTTTGTCACTTAAAAGACTCACTTTGGGATTAATATTTATTTGTAACTGGCTTACACGTTTCAATAGCTCACATAGAACACTGTGGATTGTATGTACAATCGAACCAACTGAATCCTGACCCACCATAAGCTTATTTTGCTAAACCCCTTAAATGCAAGTAGGTCGAAATTCGCTTGAAGAATTATTTCCTTGGTAACGAACTTGTTATCATTTGATTAGACACTGACATTTACTGAGTGCACTGTTAAATAAATCGGACAATATCGACTAAGCTCGTATATGAAAAAGAAGAGATGATGTTACTGTCTTTATCTGTATTACGTAGGTAAGTATAGGAAGTTTTCTACGAACGTAATGGTGCCACTTCACTTGGCCGTATTAAATTTGCTCAACTATTAGTCGCATTTATTTCTCTAGAATATAAAATCAAAAATAATGCAGTCATGTTTGGGCAAATACGGCCAAGTGAAGTGCCAGCATAAACTTTAGATTACAGGTTTCAATCACGTCATTCCTATAAGTATTTTAAGGACAGAAACATGCCATTCTTGGTCTTTCAAGCTATATAAGTAAAAAGAGTAATAAAATTTGTGAAATGAAAAAAAACTTTATTTAATCTTTAACAAAACTAATTTAAATTATATGATTCAGTATCTAAAACCTAGTGTGTGCACCATGGTTATCGATAACGGCTTGTAATCGGTCACGCATTGACCCTATTAGACGACTGCAAATGTCGCTGTCTCTCAAGTAATCCCAAATTTCGTTACAATGTTGCTCAATTGCTTCCTTTGTTCTCTCGTTTCTGTTATCCCACATTTGGACCATCAAACCCCACAAATTTTCTATTGGGTTGAGGTCTGGGGATCTACTCGGCCATGGAATCAAAGTAACTTCATCATTATGCAGATCAAACCAATTTGAGACTACCCTGGCAGTATGCACTCGACAGTTGTCATGAACGTAGGAAAATACTGGCACATCTTCACGCGGGTAAACTGTTCGCACTGTCGGTAACATAGATTCTTCTAATAGATCGACATACTTCATTGCGTTTTGCCGAGAAGAAATATGGACAAGCTCACCTACTCCTCCGATACCCATCCACGCCCACATATTCGCTGAAATTCGACCGGATAACTGATTAGGCACGACGTGATCTTCTGTGTACCGCGTGTTATCGTAACGCCACAAAGTTAAGCGACCGTGTTGAGAAGATCGAAATGTTTTTTCGTCTGTAAATATAGTGTTAGTCCAGTCGTAGTCTAAATAAGCGTTTGCAAAATTCCTTCTCGCTGTTTTATGATCATCCGTTAAGGTTACTTTCTCAGCATAATGTCTGTAATGCAGTCCAGTGCCGTGCAAATAATTTCTAATAGTTTGTAGACAGACGTCATGTTGTGCCGCAAAATATCGGGTGGGAGTAAAAGGATGTTCTTCGTAATGGTGTTGCATGTCCACTCTTTGTTCGTTCGTGAGTCGGCGAACGCCGTGGTTATGACGTCGTCTGTCCTCGAGGATGCCCTCTTCGGCGTGCCGTCTGATCCAGGTCCTCACTGTATTCCGAGAAATATTCAATTCGCGGGATATTTCCCGTATGCCATAGCCTTCCTCACTTAAGACTACAATCCGAGCTCTTTGTTCTTCTAAATTAGCCATTATTAAAAATTATTAAGCATTTTACTATTTAATTTCTATTTTTTCACATTGACTGACAATTTGACATAATATGACACACTTGTAGAACACCCCATTTTTTAAATTTATTTTTTCCATCATCAAAAAGTTTAGGTTAAATAAGCGAGAACCAGCTCGATATTCAAACAATGACTGTATATGTGTGAAATGTGGTTTTATGGCAATGATAACAAAGGTTAAAATTGCATAGGTCTGCGACCTGTATTGACGTAATTTTATTAGTACCTAAAACGTCGTAAGTGCATTATACGCGATAGATCTTACAAGTTTGAAAGTTTCAAACGAATTATCAGGCAAGTGGGTCATGATTCAGTTGGTTCGATTGTACATATAGGTATGAGCGTATATTATCAAACACAGAGAAATTGATGATTGACTTTGAACACAAACAATAATAAATATCAATAGACGTTTAAAATTAATAAACTTGTAACAAATACAATAATTAAAAAAACCATTACGAGAATTTGTCCTCATCTCAAATGATTTTAAATGATGATAAAGGCTAAAGTGTAAGCACTCTGCACTCAGAATCCTCAACTATTGCTTTATGTTTTCTACATTATTTTTTTAAATTCAAGTTATAGGTAATAATGATATTTTGTTGCCGAAACACAACAATGCTACTAACACTTTTACACTTTCGCGTTCCATTTTAATCAAAGGTTTTTATATTGTATTTTAATATGACAATGGGTGAAACGGCGGAGGCGCAACATCGCGACAGCAGTCACCCCAGACCACGACCAGTGCACCTCGGTTGAAACGAAGGGTACAAAAGTTGTTTATAATACCTATAAAAATTAGTTTACGTTAATCCCCGTTATAAACGTTTCATTAAATGCCACTAACATTAATGTTAGTGAAAGCTAGTAAGGCAATGTGTGGCCTTACGTTGCGCGACAGTGGCGACAGCATTTCGAGGACGGTGGCCGACAGGTACTACTCGCCCATGCGGAGGTGTACGGTGCGCAGGGTGACTGTGATGCGTGACAATTTATGAAAATGTCCAATAATTTTACGAACACTAGTCTGTAAGCTTTTTGATATTTCTAACCCAATATGATCCATGTAAAGTTGATTGAAATAAATGGTTTTTATTTTTTTACTAGCTGACCCGGCAAACGTTGTTTTGCCAATTATTTTTAGGGAATTTGTAGGGTAGAAAAAATAACTAACTTATTATTAAGTGTGTGAGGATGTGGTATATGAGTGAAACAGTCATGGAGCGCTGTGAACGATGACGGAATATAAAAATAACAAAGCACTGAACATTTATTTTTTTACTTTATTTTAATTGGAAAAGCTCGGTGGCGCAGTGGTTAACGCGCCCGGTCTGCGAGTGCTGAGGTTAAGCAACTTTCGCAAAGGCCGGTCATCGTATGGGTGACCAAAAGTGTATCATCTCGAGCTCCTCCGTGCTTCGGAAGGCACGTAAAGCAGTTTGCCCCGGTTGCATAAGCAGTCGTTAACAACCACCAATCCGCACTGGGCCCGCGTGGTGGTTTAAGAGCCCGTTCTCCCTATCCATCCTTAGGGAAGGCTCGTGCCCCAGCAGTGGGGACATAAAATGAGCTGATGATGATTATAATTTAGTCCTATATATATAAGGTGACTGAAAAAAATGTCAAAAACGACAAGGGTTGGTCAAGTCAAGCTTTTTAAAAATAAAAGTGGCCAAAAAAAAAAGTGTTTTTTTTTTCAATTTTAATTTAATAAATAGGTACATAACGCATCTAGTACATTTAAATTAAGTTATTCGTTAGGTATCAAATTTATTTTAAAGCGAACTAAAAAAATAATAGAAAACTAATAAAAAATAACGATTATTTACTGACTGAGAGACTGGGGCGGCCGTCGACCCGTCGCGTCATAGCGCCAGCCAGCTGAGAGAGATAAATGCCTACGCCTACGTTACATACAGTCTGGCTGGAATGAGTGAGACACCATTTATTTTCCCTTTACTACTGAATTGAAACTCTAACGACTATCGATAACATCTACTTACCTATGTTATGATATGTGTGTTATGAGCGCAATTCCAATTCTTATCTACGTATTACAAAATAAGTCTAACACACATGAATAGAAGTTACAACTATCTTTCCTTTACAAATTAAATATCAAATGTAGGTAACATCTAAAGTACGACCAACGACCGAACTGCCATGTAGGTATTGCAAAATAAGTCAATCACACAATTCACACATCAAAAGAAGTTACTACCTACTATCTTTCCTTACAAATGAATGATGAAATGTAGATAGGTACCTAAAGTACGACTAACGACCGAACTTCTATGTAGGTAAGTAAGTAGTAAGTAAACAGCCTACAATTGTCCCACTGCTGGGCAAAGGCCTCCGTCATTGATATCAAGTCATCGCTACATTTGATGGGTTATGGCTTTATCACCACGCTTGCCAAGTGCGGGTTGGTGATCACAAACCCGGGCTATGCATCGAAAAATCCGAATTACATTTTGCCCGACCTGGGAATTGAACCCGGGACCTTCGGGTATAGGGCCGAGCGCTCTGCCACTCGGCCACCGAGGCTATGTAGGTATTGCAAAATAAGTCAATCACATAAATTACACATTAAAAGAAGTTTCATTCATTACAAATCAAAGATCAAATGTAGGTATCTAAAGGGCAACGGCCGGTCGATGACAAAGTACCTATTACCTATGCGTTATTATTATTCTAAGTACCTATGTTATGTTGTTGTTAAAAGCATTATTTTATTATTCAGTCTTACCTAATAAGCCTAAAGTAATAAGTAATAACATAACACTAAATTAAATAAACAAATGAATGTCTCGCATTAAAGGCAAAGTTAAACATCTGAATAGGTGAATAGGTGTAGGTAGGTACTTACATGGTGATAAAGAGCATTCCAGTTTATGTCATCCGCGTACAGCAAAGGCTATGATAAGCTTTCCATCACACTTAACAGGTTTTGGACTGTCAAACTAATGTAATAATAACAAAATAAAAGTCAACCTTTGGTATAATTACGTAACTAAATTAAAATTAATTAAGGGAGCTAGAATAACTTATTTATTATTATCGACGCATCGTTTTTATTATTACCGACACTAATTCAGCTTGTTTACAAGTTCATCACCTATTTTACCTACAAGTCTTATAATACATTTTACACCCACTGCATTGCTTGGTACCTAATCATAATTTGTCACTGCACTGATTATTACCTTACTCAGCTTAGAACACTAATCTATTACTACATTAATTAACTAATACGTAAATAGCATCTCTAAGAACTGTTGGTTCGTAATCCAAGGCATTTTTACGCACGCGCAACGCGATAGCTCAAGATGCACAAGTAGACTGCGACAAAAATCCTTGCGTGCAGCCGTGTGAAGGTCGTGTGATTAGGGTTGGAACGCACGAGAAGTAAATTAAAACCATTAGACCATACAAGATATCGACATGTCAAAACTTTTGTTTTTTGTTGATTACAAACTCTTTCACAATTGCAAACATACGAATAGGCTTAACTTAACTTAAATAATTAAGCTATCGTCAAAACTTGCATAATAAGCGAATTTACAATAAGAAAATTTGACGACCTCCGTGGTCAAGTGGTTAGCACTCCGGTTCTGGCGTCGCCATCTTTAAGGTCCTGGGTTCAATTCCCGGTCATGACAATTTTAGAAATAACTGTTTTTAAATTTATTTCGGGTCTGGCCCTTTTACAAGTATGTTTTATTTCAAAGGAACGGTGAAGCGAAAATGTATTAATTGCTTGAGTACCTATGTAATGTAATATCCAAATAAATGACCAAATTTTTTAATGATTTATAAATAATTTTGAAATCACGTGATGCTTACCAAAACAACTAGTCTCACAGTCGTTACTTTCTTCCTTTTAAACTTTAACGAGTAAACATTTTTGATATTTTTATGACGATAAAAAACCAACAAATGCCATAAAACTATAGTCAATACAAGTGCTTGACATTAAAAGTTTTTGGTTACAAGTTATAGCTAGCACAAGTTAAGCTCCTTTAGAAACTTGTTTTAATGGTTAAACTAGATAACGGATAAACATACTTGTAAAAGGGCCAGACCCGAAATAAATTTAAAAACAGTTATTTCTAAAATTGTCATGACCGGGAATTGAACCCAGGACCTTAAAGATGGCGACGCCAGAACCGGAGTGCTAACCACTTGACCACGGAGGTCGTCAAATTTTCTTATTGTAAATTCGCTTATTATGCAAGTTTTGACGATAGCTTAATTATTTAAGTTAAGTTAAGCCTATTCGTATGTTTGCAATTGTGAAAGAGTTTGTAATCAACAAAAAACAAAAGTTTTGACATGTCGATATCTTGTATGGTCTAATGGTTTTAATTTACTTCTCGTGCGTTCCAACCCTAATCACACGACCTTCACACGGCTGCACGCAAGGATTTTTGTCGCAGTCTACTTGTGCATCTTGAGCTATCGCGTTGCGCGTGCGTAAAAATGCCTTGGATTACGAACCAACAGTTCTTAGAGATGCTATTTACGTATTAGTTAATTAATGTAGTAATAGATTAGTGTTCTAAGCTGAGTAAGGTAATAATCAGTGCAGTGACAAATTATGATTAGGTACCAAGCAATGCAGTGGGTGTAAAATGTATTATAAGACTTGTAGGTAAAATAGGTGATGAACTTGTAAACAAGCTGAATTAGTGTCGGTAATAATAAAAACGATGCGTCGATAATAATAAATAAGTTATTCTAGCTCCCTTAATTAATTTTAATTTAGTTACGTAATTATACCAAAGGTTGACTTTTATTTTGTTATTATTACATTAGTTTGACAGTCCAAAACCTGTTAAGTGTGATGGAAAGCTTATCATAGCCTTTGCTGTACGCGGATGACATAAACTGGAATGCTCTTTATCACCATGTAAGTACCTACCTACACCTATTCACCTATTCAGATGTTTAACTTTGCCTTTAATGCGAGACATTCATTTGTTTATTTAATTTAGTGTTATGTTATTACTTATTACTTTAGGCTTATTAGGTAAGACTGAATAATAAAATAATGCTTTTAACAACAACATAACATAGGTACTTAGAATAATAATAACGCATAGGTAATAGGTACTTTGTCATCGACCGGCCGTTGCCCTTTAGATACCTACATTTGATCTTTGATTTGTAATGAATGAAACTTCTTTTAATGTGTAATTTATGTGATTGACTTATTTTGCAATACCTACATAGCCTCGGTGGCCGAGTGGCAGAGCGCTCGGCCCTATACCCGAAGGTCCCGGGTTCAATTCCCAGGTCGGGCAAAATGTAATTCGGATTTTTCGATGCATAGCCCGGGTTTGTGATCACCAACCCGCACTTGGCAAGCGTGGTGATAAAGCCATAACCCATCAAATGTAGCGATGACTTGATATCAATGACGGAGGCCTTTGCCCAGCAGTGGGACAATTGTAGGCTGTTTACTTACTACTTACTTACCTACATAGAAGTTCGGTCGTTAGTCGTACTTTAGGTACCTATCTACATTTCATCATTCATTTGTAAGGAAAGATAGTAGGTAGTAACTTCTTTTGATGTGTGAATTGTGTGATTGACTTATTTTGCAATACCTACATGGCAGTTCGGTCGTTGGTCGTACTTTAGATGTTACCTACATTTGATATTTAATTTGTAAAGGAAAGATAGTTGTAACTTCTATTCATGTGTGTTAGACTTATTTTGTAATACGTAGATAAGAATTGGAATTGCGCTCATAACACACATATCATAACATAGGTAAGTAGATGTTATCGATAGTCGTTAGAGTTTCAATTCAGTTGTAAAGGGAAAATAAATGGGGTCTCACTCATTCCAGCCAGACTGTATGTAACGTAGGCGTAGGCATTTATCTCTCTCAGCTGGCTGGCGCTATGACGCGACGGGTCGACGGCCGCCCCAGTCTCTCAGTCAGTAAATAATCGTTATTTTTTATTAGTTTTCTATTATTTTTTTAGTTCGCTTTAAAATAAATTTGATACCTAACGAATAACTTAATTTAAATGTACTAGATGCGTTATGTACCTATTTATTAAATTAAAATTGAAAAAAAAAACACTTTTTTTTTTGGCCACTTTTATTTTTAAAAAGCTTGACTTGACCAACCCTTGTCGTTTTTGACATTTTTTTCAGTCACCTTATATATCATTAATTACGCCAATAACACTAACTAACAATATCAATCCATTAATGCTACAGTGTATACAATATTTTTTGTTAGCCCATCTTTAGCTAAGACCTTAGCTAACACAAACAAACTGGATGGTTTGCCCACTCGAGAGCATGCCGTGTAAAATTTTCCGTGTGAAAAACATGGTGTGCTCAAATCTAAGCCACAAACAGACATCGCTTGACCTTGGGACTTATTGATAGTCATTCCTACTCCGTGCTGTTTACTGGGTGAGAAATGACACAGGTAGACGCCTGGCGGAGACAACTGATCAAGTGATTAATATGGCTATATAAAAAGGGGTTGGTGATAGAAGGGTGAAAATTTAGGATTGAATGTATTTTTTGATGCCAAATATTTTAATGCAAAATAATAATAAAAAATCCAAAAAATAAAAAAAATGTTAGGGTAAGTATATATACAACCTGGAGATGACACCACGACAATAAATTACCCATAGTATACCTAATGACGCTCCCAATCTATATATAAAAAAAACATTTAAAAACATTCAATAATTTAGCCACAGGACATAATTTTTAATTAGTAACATTTACACATGATGTATCTGTTATTAAACTAGTACGGCCAGGCTAAAGACCTCTCATCGGTGTTTTAAACACGTCGCAAAACTTCATCTGTTCTTAGATGTTAAATCCCGATGCAAATCAAAGCATATCATGCCTAATGCTGAAGCTCTAAGAGTCAAAAAGCAAGCAACCCAAATTACGCGGAAAGAAGATTATTGCATGCGTAAGTGATGCATTCGTGATGCATTCGTAATGACTCGTGTCAAACGAAAATGTAGTATGTACGAAAGGGACAAATATTGGTTTGTTTGTGTTAGTTTTTTTCTATTGGCTCGGGCGGCGATCAGGTGACAAGTAAATATTTATTTTATTTAAGTAGGTTAGTAGGCCAAGTTCAGTATCGCCGCGATCCTGTGACATAATACATGTCTATGCGTTTGATGCGCCGTCGCCGCCGGCGGCGTCCTTTTGTATGTAATTGTTGACAATTTTGTTATGTTAGTGTACTGACTAGTGACTGATAAAGACGCAGTGTGAATTGTGCGAAATTTAACGCTTCGTTAGTGGTGATAGGACACGTAAAGTAGAGTTAGGTATCTAGTTAAATGGTCTGGATTGTGCGAAATTGATGCATAAAGTTAGTCTTTTTTTATTACGATGTCTCGGTATTCTTATACTGCTTCGGAATACACCGACATGATTTTAATTTATGGAGAATGCAATGGAAACGCTGCATCAGCGATACGGATTTACCGAGAGAGTTATGGAAACACTCGTGTGTGTCCTACTAACGGCCGCGTTATTAGATTTTTTCTTGTGGGGCTATGTCAAGAAAGATGTGTACTCAACAGACGGACGTTAATACTGTAGATGAACTATAAAAACAAATAATAAGATCCTTTGAAAAAATTAAAAACATGGCCGCTAACGACGATCTACTGCCTAAAGTTAGAAATAACATTTTGAGAAGGTGCAATTTGTGTGTTCGGGTTCATGGGGGACACATTGAAAATTTCAAAATTTAAAAGCAAAATGAATTATTTAAATTTTACCTATAATAATGCAAATTGCAAGTGCAACGTTGTGATCATATTCGGCATTAATGGCGCCAAAACGTCTCGTAACCTGACACTGCGCTGTTGCTGCTCTTATCAAAGGTCAGTCACCTAACATTTCCTAATGGTGTTCTATTTTGCTTGAGTTTTTGTTCTATTTAGTTTGTTTGAAAAATCAAAATAAAAAATTTCAGTGCTAAGATTTATTTGATAGTTTCAAGTTATTTCTATGAACTAGTATAGCCAATATTTTCATTTATTGTCGTAGTGTCATATCCAGGTTGTATATTACTTTAAGAGCGTTTACGCCGCACACTAGCGCCACTAATGAAAAAAAAAACATATTTAATAATTAGAGATAGAAAATCAAATTATGCTCAACAAACTATTTGAATGAAGTAATTTAGCATTTTTACGTCACCTAATGAACACCTCACATGTTATGGTTTAGTTAAATAAGACGTTACGGCCACCTTTAACTACAACGCCATTTTTCGGTGGCATTTTCTTTAAATCAATAACATTTTAAAACACAACGATAAACCTTCAAACACACGAAACACCGATATTACTTTTGCAAAAGAAGCAGTAATGACGTATTGTCCGTTTGAAGTTGTCAAATGCTGACTGAAGAACTGTACGTCATTCTGTCACATTCACTCACTCACTTTTCATAACATGATATTTAAAAAAAACATATTTTAGTAAAAATATCTTTTTTCTTTTAATTTCCTTCTCTACCAACCTTGTCCTGACAATAACAAACTCAATAAAAAAAGATTTATTCAATTTTGTGCAGTCGATCGGAAGTTATGCGCGTACATACATTTCATTGATTCATTTTTATTTATATAGATTTTATCTAAATGCCATGCCATTTTGATGTTATGATTTAATCATAAAGTTATTATACCAACGGAATAGAGCATAAAACACGAGCTGTATTATATTATATTATAATACTATACAGTACAGTATATACACACACAAATGTCATCTTATTTCGGTTTCGTTAGACAGCGAATATGTATCACTGTTGTTAAAGTACCAAGTAAGTTAGTAAGTTGTATATATACTACAATAATATTATAATATTATTATTGTATTGTATTAGGTACTTTAACAACAGTAATACATATTCGTACCATATCATAACCGCGTGATAGACAGTGGACACGAAATATCGATAACTTGATGCAGCGCTAGTGAAAAAAACGAAAATTATTTCTTTACACAAAATATTCGTAAATTCTGCATTATGTGTTCGATCTTTGTTTCTTACATAAATAAATGTTTATAGAAGAGAATTATCACACTTAGTGCTTAAAATTCGAAGCGCATTGGCAAAAATAAATCCTAGATCAAGAGGTGTCGTTTTAGAATAATTTACCTGTGAAATGAACATTTTTCGGGGTTATTGCACTGTGTTGTACAATCAATCAAAATCAATCACTGAACAAGTTACCATGTTTCTGAAGCACTATTTCTCAAAAAATATCTACGATTTCACGTAAAATCATAAAAATTCACAGAGCTCAAATACTCAGCAAGCCGTTAAAACAGCCGCAGACGAACTGTCAAACAGTTGCTAAAAATAGTTCCGTTACGGCGCATCACGCATCTCTTTTTATCACACAGTGTTGCTGCTGGTGACATCTCGCTCGCTCAGCCCTTTGTTGCTCTATTCCGTTGGTATAATAACTTTATGGTTTTAATACAGAGTTAATTGGATGTGTTTGTGGAATGACAGTGAATACTGATTCCAAAATTATTACATCGATTTTTTATCTCTGGAGTTCTATTATCTCCGAAGTTCTCTACACACGGCAATAGCCGTAATAACGAACCGCGAATGGTTAAAATAAAAACAAATTCGACATTAATTTGTTTAACAATGCGTAAAATTATATATAACTATAATTATAGCGTATTTCTTCCGATCAATGCTTACTGCGACATGTCAGTGGTATTTTTTATATGCTACGAGTAAGCACTTTGCTTATTCCTTAGTTAGTCTTATATTAAGTAATGATAAAGCCGAAGGTGGGCACGCACTTTACTCGGAATCGTCCGGCCAGGTCACATGAGTAAATATATTCACTACAGAGTACAAGTTGCCTATAAGCGGCCCGCTGCAGGTACACTCATACATAGCGCGGCCGATGTACGCGTGACCTCTCACCGACAGGTTCACTGACGCACCGCTGGGGTAAAAACTGGTTTTTGCGCCGGCTCAGTTGCGGTATGACTGACAGGGCTGCATGTCACGCGCATTAGACGAGATTCAGGAAATTATTCGAGTGATTTTTGTTAACGAATTTAGGATTTTACCATTTCAGTGTTTCAATTATTTATATAATCGATTAAGGGAAATTAGTGTTTTTTTATTTAATTTCATTAATAGTTAGTTAGTTAATTAGTATTTACTCATCATAAAGACTATAATGTAGGTAATGTACAGGCTGGGTTCCTTAAAATACCGCCAATAATTTTGTTAATTTTATTGGTGAAATGGAAAAACATACCTACCAAGATTGTTTTTAAAATGATCCGAGAATCCAAAATATTGGAAATGAAATATTTAAAAAAATTAAAAGTTATAGTTTGACATGCCATGCGAATGTTTTCCAATCAATTATTTTAGGAAACTGTATATTAGATTCAGACTGTACCACACATTAAAAAAAATACTTGAAAAATAATAAAAATAAATTATTTAGGGTTAGCCATTTATAAACTAATTTAACTTTAGTATGCTTCGATCATCTAAACACTAGCAGCCTTACTTATAATAATCAACTAATCATCGTCTTAATACCTAATTAACTAAATACTACTTAACTTCTTAATTAATGATTAAATATTTTTTACTTATAAACGTTACTTAAGCATTACTTAGCTAATGCAAGGATAATGACACTAAAAGCATTTCACTCTGTCAATACAAGTCAATACTGCCAGAATGTTGTCAACATAAAATATTCTTTACGATATGAACGTTGTAAAATGGCAACTTTTATCATCTCATTACGAAAACTAAAAACTTTAGCTGTCATTCTCCAAGCCAAAACAAACAAAAAGCGTTGCGTTAGTTCATTGTAGTATTTTTACGAGCGTTGCATTTTAAAATATAAACTAAAAAAAAATATTGGTAAGTTTTATTTTTAAATATGGAATTGAGTAACAAAAAAAGAGTGCGTTCTACAAACTGGGAAGAAGAAGAAAAGATATGTTATGTAAAAACCAATTAAAGCAGTGCAGGCGCACGTTTTCACACATGTTATTTTTATTTAATTACTAGGCACTTAAAAACTACCTTTTGTAGCAGAGACTATTAAGACAGCTCGTAATAGAAAAGATAGATATACTGGAAAATAAAGATACATCCACCAACACAAATAATATAAAAAAGCGATCGATTCCATTACGAAACGTTCGTAACACATTAAAGTCTTCAAAAATATCCGTTTTACTAAAGAAAATACCACGCGACTATTTGCACAACACCAGCACACATGGAATGAAAGTTGAAACGCTTTCTCATCCATCACCCACAGGCACACAGACCCACATTGTTTTTGGACGCAATGCCATCGTCCATGCAACAACTCAACTCAGATCAGCTGTTAAACAACCGCCATTTTGTTACAACAAGGGTCCGCCGCAACTTAATTTGACAGTTAGTTTAAATCATTCTTAGGCACAAGTTAAAGTTAAATAACGCTTAAGAGTAAGAAATATTCTTAATTAACTGATAAGCATTACTTAAAATTTAACTAACGTTTATAAGTAAGGCTGTTTATACACAATCTCACGCAAAATACGCTCAAAAATAAATATTTAAATATAATATAAATAAATATTTGACTAGTGTTTTGTCCATGTATCTAGCAACGTAGCGCTTTCTTGCAGTCGGTTGAAGTAGGCCAGCGTCCGTCGCTGACCAAATGTTCAAAGTTCGTTTGAACAAAGTGGTTTTAAGAGTGCTATACAATCGTAGTTTTCATATACATACTTTGTTTTCGAATAAAGCCACTACCACTTTTGATGTGCAACCCTATCTTCTGCAAAATAGGTTTTAAATTTGAACGGCAATGGTGGTGCCAACTAATGACTTTTTTATACGGAATAGAAAAGAGATGTCCGATGCTAGAACATAAGAAGCTGTAGGAGTCGATATCGTTCTTTTAAACATTTCTTTTTTACTTTTTTATTTTTAAGTGCTTATTGCTGCACTGAAGCTAAATTAAATATTTATAAAATACAGTGAAGTAAATAAAAAAGTTAAAATTTACTATAGCGTTGTGTCATCAAATTTGTGGTATTTCGTCTGCAAAGATGAATCTGCATAGCCATCGGTTGCAAAGATCGTTGGATAGATGGCGCACTGTGCCGCTATTAACACTCAAAAATTAAGAAAGCAGTGACAAAATTAGCGCTTACGTCAACCTTCCCGGTAGCATAGCAGTAGGTGCAGCCGCCCGGATTGCTGAAGAACCAGGTTCGATTCCTGGCTGGGTCGGGTAGGCGTTTAATTTTTTCACTGTATTTTATAAATATTTTTTGATTTTTTAGGTTAGTTTATTACATTTTTGAACGATAATAGTAATTTATAACTTAGCATTCTACATCAGATACAGGGTTTAACTTAAAATAAAAAAAAAGCGTCGAAAAAATATAAACATTTATTTAAAAAAACCGTTTACATAAAAATATACTCGAAAATAGGCAAACCTATCAGTCTTTTAAATTTCAGTGTTAATCTTACTTTAAAGTGCGTCGGAAAGATGTAGGAAGTCAGGTAGCTAGAAGCTACAGATCGGTATGATGCTATTATTGTATTGTGTTCCGATGAAGCACTAAATGAATGAACGCCATATGTGCTGTAAGGTCTTGAACAGTGTGATGATGAGCTGGATATTCTGGCTGCATCATTAACTCAGAACCTAAGTAATAATACTCCTAGATAAATAACTTTCAAATAAAGAAAACTGCAACAAAATCGAAACATACGTTCGGAAGCTATGATGCCGTAAACACACACATACACTGATATAGACCCCTCTCTAAAAATATTATTCATACCTATATAAAACACTCTTCTTTTTTAATCGGGGATGTTAAAATTACATATGACTTGTGAACTTAATATTAACTAGTGGGTCGCCCGCAAAACTTCGCGTTTATTCAACCGATTTTTTAGGAATTTCGAAATCTTTAACTGGTTTCTTTATTTTTCTGCACATCTACGGCTGGAGCTCTTCAAAATGAGACCATAACCGATTTTTTATGTGCAGCTACCGTCCCATAATCACTGGGACAAAAATCGGCTTATGCTATTATATATATTTAATAAACAAAAAACAAAGCGACTCCAATAATACAAACATTACTCTGTTCCAACTTGGTCAAGTAGACTTTTATGTGCATCTCTGTCTTACTAACACAAATAACGAATAGCAAGAAGAAACGGTTGCGGACACGGATTATTGCAAAATATTAATGCAAATAATGAAATTAAGGTTGTTTTAGAATATTTTTGACTTTAAATTTATAGTAAAATTATATAAAACTTGATACTTACTGAAAATATGATATTCCATCTTTTTTTATCACTCTTTTGAAATTGTTTTGGCACATTTTGACAGCGCATTTAGGCATCGTTGCGTAAGACGGTCAAATGACTACTGAGAGCGAGGTAATGCTCACGCTTGATTGGAGCATTAGTTCGAGGTGTCACTTTGAGAGCGCTAATGCAGTATCTAGTGTTTGGATGATCGAAGTAAGTATGTGTCAAATTACACTAAACCTTGTTTTATACCTTTTGAAATTCACGTTTTATTATATACTTACCTTATTTTATTTTTCCTCCATAACTTTTTTAACGTGCCACAGGTGTCAGCCCTTACAGAATATGGAGCTTGTACTCTGTAGTGAATATATTTAGGGTGCGTTCCGAGTCACGATTATATCGATATTAGCGCGATAACAGTCGTTCCGAATTGCCGTGAGCGCGTTCACGAAATCTAGCGTGACGTCACGTCATTGTCTGCGCCATCTTGCGCTCACAGCGATCATGCCTCGAAGCGAAATCACTGTGAGCGGTCCTGTCAGTTAGCTGTCAATGTCAAAAGTAGCCGCCGCCGGCGCCGGCGCCGCGCGCCCTCTGGACGTGTGAGCCGTGTGTTTTAACTTTAAAATTTTTAAACATGGATTTTGTCAGCCTTATTGTGAGGGACGAAGAAAAAAAAAAAACAAACAAACAAAGTTCGAGGTTATGAATAACGTAAGCTCGGTAACGAGCGTTCCGAATCAACATCTGTCATTTGTCGGTTTTAGCGCGATATCCGATTCGGAACGGCTGTAAGCGTTCGTAGCGCTGTAATCGCTATAATCGTGACTCGGAACGCACCCTTACTCATATGGCCGAGTGCCGGGTGCCGGGTGCCGAGGCCACACCATTGCCTTGTACCTGCGTAGTGGTGCTGGTCGGGGTTGAGCGCGCGCAGCGTGCGCGTGACGGTGCCGTGTAGCGGCGGGTCGGTAGGCGCCGGCAGCGGCACGCTCCCTCGCGGCAGCGCGCGCACCCACTCGGCGCTGGCGCAGCCGCCGCCCCCGCCCCCGCCCCCGCCGCGCCCCACCAGGTACTCCACCTCCGAGCCCAGCTCCAGCGCATCCGCACTGCCCTCCAGGTTGCTACCGAAACACACCAACACACATTCAACCTATACATTTCATCATATAGCATATGGATTTCACCACTGCTACAGTCTTTAACATTATTACACAACATTCAACAATAAATACAATTACAACATTGCCGTATGCAAGGGATTGGTGTTTTTTACATGTGTAGATGTCATCCCTTTTATACGTAATTGAGTCTCGAGACCGATTTTAATAAACAATATTATTCATCATTACATTTTTTTAAACATTTTTCTGATGGGGTTCGAACCGCTTTTTTGAATAAATAACACACCTGTATTATTTCATCAGCCAACAGTGTCGCTTATAAGAATCAAATTCTCGGAAGTAACAACAAAAAACTAAGAAAGAGGCTGATTTTTTACAATCAGTAAAATACTACGTTTGCTAATGATTCCGCATTATTGGCAAGCAACACAGATCCCCAAATAGCTTCTAATATACTGCAAACTAGTCTGTGCAAGGTAGACGATCGACTCCAAAAATGGCGTATAAAAGCAAGCGCTTCGAAATCAGTGCACGTTGCCTCAGAAAGACAAATTGCCCACCAGTAACCCTAGGGAACAACATCCTACCTCATAGTGACTCAGTCAGATATTTGGACTACACCTGGATAGAAGATTGACTTGGAAGAAGCATATTAAGGCGACGCACCGCTAAACAATAAATCTCATACGGAGCGTTTGCGCCCCGTACCATAAGAAAAACTGTTTATTTTTTCCTTCAAATTAAAGCTACAAATTATTTAAAAAAAATTTAACTACAATACTGAAGAGTGTGTTAAGACTAATCTACTAAGAAAATTTAGATGCTTAAATCGGTCTGGTTAGCTTGTAAAATGCAAATCTATGT